>JADDOH010002864.1:0-181690 GCA_016648135.1 Agrypnia vestita
TATCCTGGTAGGTTGGTATTGAAAAATGGAAACTTGCCAGATACATTTGGCCGCGAAGCGGCTGACGTAGGCATAGGTAAACAATTGTATTTACTGCACAGCAAACACGATCGGCCGCGCAGTGGCCATCATTGGCCGCAAAGCGGCCACAATAACAAAAATGGAAATTTAACAAAAATGGAAATAGCAAACACAAGTGGCCGCGCAGCGGGCATCGCTGGCAGCGGAGCGGCCATCATTGGCCGCGAAGCGGCCACAATAGCCGTCCGCAGGGCCTAGCAGTAAGCAATCGTTGATAGCCGATTGCTTTCCTGCTAGTCTTGATTGATTAGAGTATCTAATTTGGACATAATCATGGTATTTTAATCCAAAATAATAAAAAATAGTATTAGAACACGTTTTTTTTAATAATGTTTATTTCAAATTAATACTAATAGGTATTATGAGATAAACTTAAATTTGGATAAACTTTAAATGTGTAGAACCTAGGAATGAAAAGAGAAGGTCTACAACATTGGAGATAGTAGGAAAAAAGACCGTTCTCAAAATACCTGGCACGGTCAGGGAAATCAGATATTTTAGCATGTATTTAAGTTAGAAGCCTCAATAGTTTATGCATACAGAAAGGGGATATATTGTTTAATATGGGTTAAAAGGAATATAACGATAACCCCGGAGTTTTTATCTGATTTCGATCAAACTATTCAAAAAAATTGACCTGGTAGATATTTCGGCAATGTTTATTAACCAGCCTGATCCATCATGTTGTTTCATATTGGCAGCTGTTCAAAAACTTGAGAAAAAATAAAGTATAAAAATGTAAGTAAAAGACACGTACAGACAAAACAGTGCCTGGTAGAATTTTCTATTACCATCTTGGATAGTATCTGAGTAAAACGTATAATATCATTTATTAAAATTGTCATATCGGACCAAAAATTAGCATAATTAATTATACAAAATGGAATAATTTTTGGGTTACTGCTAAGTAATGTAGTGAAATCCATCAGTGATATTTTAATTAAAGTATATTGGTAATGAATTGATTAATAAGAAATACGAAATCAATGTCTAATTCGGATAAACTATGCAAAAATAATTTAAAATGAATTAAAGCCTGTGTTGTATGAAGAGGATGATGTATAATTTATTTGTGGAGGGAAATTAAGCAACCGAGGATAACCTCGTCCTTGCGAGCGCTTAATATTTGATGGGCTCAATTTACTTAACTAATCATTACGCAGTGTGATGTCCCAAGACGGCTCTTAAGCTAGTGTATGTGACGAATAATTGCACTTCAAAGGAATAATTTGCCGTCAGTTACACAACATACAAAGGATTTCCTAAAATTAGTAAGTAATAATGTTATAACTAGTAACTAGATTAATAGTTTAGAATAATTCGAAAATGAATTTCATTTATGTGGACACACAAAGCTAATACTCGAATATACATATTGTCACAACGTATTTGTCACTATGGCGAATGATAAACTATATTAGGAAACATTTAACACTTTTATAAACCAAAACTAAATAGAATGTTCGCGCCCGAAAAACATCACTTTGTATAATGTCGCTCGCTGAACGCAGTTTTAAACTTGAAATTGCTTTGCACTCGGTGTCGAGCTGTATACAGAGTGTAACAGTACTAGTTCATAATATTTTATAGGTGGATTCCCGCCTTAGTCATGAGTCAAAAATATGAGAAAATAATGACTTTTTAATTAATGTTTTTTATTTTTTAATGTATGATCCAACATTTACAGAAATTAAGTAAGAATATTGATAAAAAAAACGCAAATTTTGATGTCGCCTTTCTTCCTAACTATTAATATAAGGATATTGTTGCTTAAATATTTTCGACTCGAATTTGAGTATTGTCGATTGGCTCTGTTTTACTCTGTACAGTTGCCGCCTCTGAGCCGCTCCACACTTTTCTAGATTATTCTAGGAAGCTCCAGACCCTTCCGGAAGCCTCCGGATATATATTTTTGTCTTTATAGCAACAATATATTTTTTACTGACATTTAGTGATACTTTCAATTTAAGTAGCGATGCGATCATGACGCATTTGCAGTACACTATCAGTAATAGACTATCTCTGTCGATCTACCTATAGTACCGATAGTACCTATATTAAAATCGTTGATTTTCACTGAATATTTAAGTGAAAGTACCTTAATTCATTTCATCGTTAGGAATTGTCACTCTTAAATGATTTTCAAAACCCTGAATACATGCATAAATATTATAACTATTATTTGTTTGTACCTACAATAATTATTAATTTTTATTTTACGTAGCTTATTTTTCTTTTGTAAATATTTACTACAACCATTTTTTTTAATCAAACCTACCAGTTTATTGATTTATTGACTTTATTATGCCTGCTATTAATTAGCTCCTAATTTCCCATGTCTTTGATGGTGCTGGGGTGACACGCTTGGTTTGGTGACGGTTTGGTGCTAGAGCCATTCATTTTTTTGATAGTAGAGCCGTTTACGTGCGTTTAGTTTAGTAACCTCACCTTATAATCGCATTCTGCAAATTCCAAAGCATGCGAAGTTAACTAAAGTGAATATAACTACAGTGGCACTAAACATCTACATACATCGCGACACCTATTCCGTGGGTAGAGTCAGACGTCTTCCTCATACTCCACATCGGTGACTATCGCCATTTATAAAACTCTCTGTGTCTGTGATCATGAAAACATCTGACAAAGCAACAGCTGCAGTTCAGCTTCCTATTAACAGAAGCAGAATTCAAAAAACCTATTAAAAACCTATTGCTTACGCGAAAAATTCCTTAAATTATCCAAACCACGGTCGTAATGTACGTAACCTTTATAAAAATATTGTAATGAATAGGTACACATTTATAATGTATTGAGTTATGAAGTTTGTGTACCATGACTATAATGATCGATCATACATGACGTACAGAGGAAATTGTATAAGCAGATTGTAAATACCAAAAATGTAATTAGGTTAACTCGAGAAAATTGCGATATTAAAATGTATAATGTCAGGCCTGCTGCGGATAATTAAAGCTGCCACGGCAGCCTGAGCGATAATTTGCTAAATATTTATATTACGACATAACGTTGTAAATACCATATTTGATGAGTGATGCAGCAGCTGGTTTGCTTTTAATAATAATATATTTTTTAAATCATCCACTTTCAATTACGTTAAAACAAAAATAATTTATAGGTATACTTAATAAATTATTTTCAAAAATTTATCTTAACGTCACAAATTTGCGGCGGTTTGATCCAAATGAAACACTTAAACAAAAGTAGTTAAACTTTTGTTCATAAATTGAGACATGGACACAAACTTAAACACTGTTTCATAATTCGCACTAATTTCGCACTAGAGAATATTCCACGCGTAGGTACTCGCTTGTTTCTCGCTGTTCGTACTTCGTACCTATGCCTTGGCCAGCACTTACCCTGTTCACTTTATCTGTGGTTTTTCGGTGTTGTCAAACTAAGACTAACGGTTCGTGTCCGCTGTATCATAATGCTGCTAATATCAAACCAATCCCACAAAGAACACATACGAAATGAGTTGAAACTAATAAATAAATAATACACTGTAAAAATACAAGACATTCATAAACAGAAAACAAAACTTTTCCGCAGGTAATATATTAATTATTTTGTAATAAATAATTTCGCATCTCGCGGCACCAAATAAGTTCGCATAAATTAAAATACCTAGGTACTTGTTTAATAAATTTACAAGTCTCGACATATAATTGACTATGTAGAATACTATGCACCTCCACTTGTGACGAAAATCACTTAAAACATGGGTACATTAGTAAATAAATTAATTAAAAACAAAAATTAATGCTCCAAAAAATACAATAGGTAGGTACCTACCATTTATCTATGGATACAGAAGAGAGTTGTCAGTTTTGACATTTGTAGGAAAAATATTTGGTGCAATAACGCTACTGTTTTGGTGGGATTCAAAAATATACAAGATTCAAATCATTATGTAAATTTCAGTACTCAACGCTTGTAAAAAATGTTTAGCATTAATTCTACATTTCAAGTTTGTAATAAATGCCCCGGCGTAACAATTTAATTTAATTTTCAGATGTAACTATTATACTTTTGAGGACAGTGGACTCAAGGCCGTGAAACCATCTCACATCTTGACGTGTCTTGTCTTTTTTGTCTCGTTTTCCCTTATACTTTTGATAAATTATTATTATTATTTAAAATTATTATTTCCTTGTAGGTAGGTAAATCTATCGGTTTACACTGCATCAGATTTAAAATTTATAGGAAAGCTGTACGTAGGTACTTCAATTAAATTATTGTGTCTCCATTTGATTAATTCGAATTGGCAATCTGAATGAAGAAGAAATCTGTAGCCATAGCGACCTGTATACCGAAGTCCGAGAGCAAGTTATCAGAGCATCCACCGTAACAAGGTTTCAAGAATTTTGTCAGGAAAAACAAAAATATACATGTTGAAAGTAAGGTCAAAATATACAAAACATGCGTGCGACCTATTATAACATACGCTGTAGAGACGCGGCTGACACTGTTTGTACCAAAGAACTCCTCAGAATAACTTAAATGAAGGTGCTGAGATCCATACTGGGAAAACTTTACGTGACCGTGTCCGAAATGAATAAATAAGGAAAACTTGCAAAATAGAGGACGTAGCACGTTGGAGTAGATCCAGAAGGAGATTCTGGCGGAATCACGTAGCCAGAATGGACAGTGACAGACTCGTGCATACAGCAGCGAATGAAATCCCCTCTGGACGACGCCTACGAAAAGATGGAGGGATAGCTGGACCTCGTCATCCCAGGAGGCGTAGTTTTCTGTAGCACAGATCAACAGATCTACTTAAAGAAAAAGATGAAGAAGAAGTATTGGCAACATACATTATTATGTCACGTAATTGTGTATAGGGGATGACACTAGTTTCTCATATCGAGGATTCTGGAATTGATTCCTTGAGGTCGCAATGCATCTACGCTTTATCTAATTTTCTCAAGCCTAGGTATTTTTATGATGTGTTTCGCTAAGTTGTAGCACTAAACATTAAGTTTTTTCTCATAACTTGTCTTTAATATAAGAAAAGCAAACAGTCTAACTTCATCTCTGTTAAAATCTTTCTCACAAACAGCATTTACGAAAAAAAACATAAAATTGAACGTGTACACAGAGATTTTGTTTTAAATTAATCAATCTTTTGACTATAAAACTATAAAAACTTTAACAGACCTCGAGATCCAATTACCTACTATGAAACGAATCGAAAAACAGCCAGGCTTGTGATATCGTAACCTCACCAAAAATCAAACACGGGACCCCCGAAAAAAAAAGCTTGTGGAACATTGGGGTCGCCATTTCACATTACTAATAAGTAATGCCGGTATGACACACTCGTATTATGAAATACTTGCTATATACCCCTCGAAAATGATGGACTCTATATTTGAAATTCAGCTTATCCTAAGGCCTAAGTCTCTAAACACATAATTCTCCTATATAAAGCTATTTTCATATTCGATCATAAGAACTTTTTATTTTCTCATAGCGTTAGCGTATAAATATCGCCATCTGCTAGCGTTGGTGATAGACATTGTTACATAAATAAAAGAAACAACAAAACGAAATTTACAAAAAAAATGTGAAACTTCTTTTTTTCTTGTTTATTTACATTTTATAGCTCATTATTTGCGCCATACATCTGGGGCTTTATGCTGGAAGTGCCTATGTCACAAAAGTAAATTATTCAGGAGAGAGGATTGTTTGTTTCACATAATCAATAGATGTAAATAACTTTCGGCATACACATCATGATCACCCGATTAGATAAAATATTTATTACCTCCTAAAATAAGGTAATCCAAAAAGCTTGGTATTTAAAGAGTAGATACTTTCTGGTGCCTAACTCATTTTGATCACAATCTGACTTACGCACTTCTAGCATAAGCCCCAGATATATGGAATGAAATTATGCATACTCACTAAAACAATGCTGATGCGATGAGGCATTTGAGATGTAGATCTACAGACGGCTTCTAAAAATAAACAGGATTGATAAAATAATTAAAACTCGGAAATAACAATTTTGGCCACATCGCGAGAAGTGAATATCCAATATCCAATATCCAGAGAAGTGCCAGATCCTGCATCTCATCATTCAAGGAAAAATTGGGAGCAGAAAAGGTCCTGGGAAGACGGATGACATTGTGACTGAAAAACCTAAGGCAGTGTGGTTCGGGAAATCCACGGTCAAGACATTCGAGCTGCTGCAAGCAAGATTCCTAATGATCGCCAACATGATCAATAACCGGACAAGCACGCAAGCACTAGAAGAAGGTAGAGCAAGTGACGACATTGATACATAATAATAAAATACTAAATCTAAAATCCTTCCGATTCGGTTTATGTTTTACTTTATAGAAACGATTAGGTTAGAACTGAAAAGCAACAAATATAATAATATTGTCAAGAGATTCTAAAATCGAGAAAAACTGCACATAATCGATGTTTTCCGAACAATATAGAAGAATAACTATGAATAGAACACAACTTTGTTTACTTCACACAATGACAGTTTAATTAAATAAATTAATTAAAACGTTTTCGATGCTTACTGCATCATCTTCAGTAATATACTAACTTAAGACTAGAAGACATTTTATCTACTGCATAGGGGCGGGAGTTGTCGGGAGTGGAGGAGGGGCAGGCGGAAAGTGAAAGTGGTTGCTGGGAGGGGCTAGTATGGTAAGAAGGGGGGATGTAATAAGTGGTGTTTGTATGTTTAAGGCCTTATCATTATTTAGATGAATTTCTATATTTTCCAAAATGTCCAATTTCTTTCCTTTTTTGCATACATGCAACACCTCCACGTTATCATACTTGAAGTGATGTCCCTCTGATCTCACATGGTCTGCCATCATACACGCAGACTCTACACATCCACAAGCACAGAAGATGGCCGCATTTAATTCAATGATTCATAGATTACCCAAAAGATATTGGAGAGTTACGAAGCCTATTAGGATTAGTAAATTATTATAGAAATTTTTTGGGAGATTTAGCATCGATTTTACACCCAGTTTATAAATTATTAAAACAGGGCACGGAATGGGTTTTCGACGATGAATGTAAAAAAGCAATTGATAAAGTTAAAATGCTAATAACGGGAGATACAGTTTTAGTACATTTTGATCCAAAATTACCACTTAAATTAATTACGGACGCGTCACTGAAAGGGTTAGGGGCCACGTTGGTACACAGGTTTGCGAACGGTACAGAAAGACCGATAGCTTTTGCAAGTCGAACGTTGACGGATGCCGAAAAAAAGTATGCGATAATAGACCTTGAAACGTTAGCCATAACGTTCGGTTTAAAAAATTTTTATCAGTATCTCTTTGGTCGAAGATTTATATTGGCTATAGACAGCCAACCACTCATTCGGATATTTGGTGATAAGACAGGTATACCAACCTTAGCTGCAAACAGATTACAAAGACAAGGTTTATTTTTGTCGTCTTTTGATTACAACATAGAATACGTCAAATCGAGTAAAAATTGTTCGGATTTTTTATCGCGAGTTCCGGTAGATAAAGCAGATAACAAAGAAAATACATTTTGGACGCGTATATTAGTTTATTAAAAGAGAATGATCTCGCGCAATTAGACATTGAAACAGTGAGTGAAAATGCACGTTCTGACAGTTTGTTAAGCAAAGTGATGCAATATATATCGACGGAATGGCCAAGGAAGGTGTGTAAAGCCGAGGAATTATGGATATATTGGACAAAAAGGTTTGATTTAGAAATAGTGGAAAATTGTTTGTTTTGGAAACATAGGTTAGTTATACCGGGGATTTTACGGAAAGATGTGTTAGAAATGTTACATCGTTCACATCTTG
The DNA here is from genome assembly GCA_016648135.1 of Agrypnia vestita. Lineage (NCBI taxonomy): Eukaryota > Metazoa > Arthropoda > Insecta > Trichoptera > Phryganeidae > Agrypnia > Agrypnia vestita. The sequence goes on from JADDOH010002864.1 coordinate 7,925, forward strand.
GTTGTGCTAAGACAAAGGGGCTGGCACGAGGATATGTATATTGGCCGCAGATTGATAAAGATATACAGGATTTAGTGGAGGCGTGCGCTATTTGTTCAAGAAATACGTTGTCACCCGCGAAAGCCGAGCTGTCATCTTGGGAAGTTCAAGAAACGGTGTGGACGAGAATACATTTGGATTTTTTCGGTCCAATCGGGAATAAATATTTTTTAGTGGTATGCGATGCAGCATCCAAGTGAATAGATTGTATAGAAATGAAAAATATAAATGCAACATGCACCATCGCAGTATTAAAAAAATTATTTACACAATTTGGGAATGTTCAAACAATTATTACGGACAACGGGACGGCATTTATGTCAAAATATTTTCAAGATTTTTGTCAGGAATTAGGAATTAAACATTTGACATCACCAGTTAATTCGCCAGCGTCTAATGGTCAAGCAGAAAACACAGTAAAGACGTGCAAAAATTTTTTTAAAAAAATATTGGTTAATGGGAAATTTAATAGGGAATATGAAGACAAATTAAATAAATTTTTGGTTGATTATAGGAATTCACCACACACGTCATCAGGTGTAGAACCAGCAGTACTTATGTTTGGTAGAAGACTTCGTACCAATTTTGACATTTTTATACCTAGCGAAAAAGCAACAAGTTCTAGACGATTAGAAAGTGAGGTTATACAAAATTTAAAAGGGGGTCAAAGTAAACAAGCATTTTATTTCGGGGGGAGGAAGAGAAGAAATTTAGTTATAGGCCAAAATTGTTTTGTGAAAGATTTTCGATCCATAAATAAAGTATCATGGGTACCGGGAAAGGTTTTAAGGAAATTGGGACGAACTCTTTATTTAGTAGAAATTGAAGGCACTGGTCTCGTGTGGAAAAGGCATGTGAATCAGATTAAGGGCAAACCCAATATAGAAATTGTTTAAAAGTAGTAGGTATTTTATGTACAAAGTTCCAGGGTTCCGACCCGGGCTGAAGCTATGAAAGCTGCCTTGAGGAACCGGAACGCTCATGTTCGCTCAGGGTCTAACGGGGGTGTTCTTTGTTTCAGAAGCCAGCACCAGCGACAACCGGCAGACAGATAGAACACCACACCTGCCGCCATGGTCCTCTTCGCCTGAAATTAGGTTAAGAATTGTCAGGATGAACGAAGAGGGATGAAAGCCAAGGATAAGTGCGGAGGGGTGTGATAGATCTGAGGAACTTATGTCGCGACGCCAGAAAGAGACTGCATGACAGAGAGAGAGAAGGTATAAAAGGCGCGTAAATGTCGAGTCGCTCTCTCTTTTTACTACCATTGTTATTCAGACCGCATCTTACTGTACACCGTTTGTCTAAACCATTATTGGCCCCCAATAAACACTTACGAGAAGCAAGTCTTTACTTGGAGTTTCCTCATCCCGAAGAAGAATATTACATTTATTATCAAAATATGCGAATAATATGTTCTATAAAATTACAAAATACAAACCAGCGAATAGTGTCGTAAACTCAATTGATTTTTGCAAAAAATTAAAAAACCAACCAATATTGAATAACTCATCTTTAGTGTCTTTCGACGTAAAAAGTCTATTTACCAATATACCAATAGAAGAATCTCTCGAACGCCTAAAAAAGATACTTGAAGACAAATGTGACGATGAAATCTTGAGACAAGATATCTTCACTATCATCAAGGTATGCATTAAACAAAGTACCTTCTGTTTCCAAGGTGAATTCTACCAACAGATAAATGGTTTACCGATGGAAAACCCGCTATCGCCACTATTGGCAGATATTTTTATGGATAACTTCGAGCAAAATATACTACTATCTTCAAATCCACTCATTAAGAAAATAAACTACTATTACAGATACGTTGATGACATATTCTTTGTTTTCTCGGGATCACAACGCCAAATTAAAATTCTCTTAAATTATTTTAACTCGCAACATCCTAAAATTCAGTTCACTTCTGAAATTGGAGAAAATATACTGAACTTCCTAGATATCACGATTTCAATAGAACAAGGAAATTTTATTATTAAAATATACCGAAAAGACTCATACACAGACACAGTCATACACGCAGACTCTACACATCCACAAGCACAGAAGATGGCCGCATTTAATTCAATGATTCATAGATTAATCTCCATACCATTGTCACCAGAGGGCTACAAGACGGAAGTGAAAACAATTCTCAAAATCGCAACTAATAACGGGTACAAAGAAAAAACAATAATAAATAAAATCAAAAAGAAAGAAAAAGATACACTAATTCAAAAATACATATACTACAAGCCAAAAGAAAACATGAACGCAGAAAAACCGTGGAGAAGAATTTTATATACAGGAAAACTCACCACAGACCTTCTTAATTTATGTGAAGATAGAAAGTTCAGACCCGCGTTCTACACAAACAACACCATTAAGAAATACATTTTCAATAATAAAACTAAAACAGAACATCTAGATAATAGTGGGGTTTATAAAATTAACTGTGGGAACTGCCAATCATGCTATATAGGACAAACCGGAAGAAAAATAAAAACGCGAATAGATGAACATTTTAAAGGGATAAAAAATTTCAATATTAATTCAGAGATGGCAGACCATGTGAGATCAGAGGGACATCACTTCAAGTATGATAACGTGGAGGTGTTGCATGTATGCAAAAAAGGAAAGAAATTGGACATTTTGGAAAATATAAAAATTCATCGAAATAATGATAAGACCTTAAACATACAAACACCACTTATTACATCCCCCCTTCTTACCATACTAGCCCCTCCCAACAACCGCTTTCACTTTCCGCCAGCCCCTCCCCCACTCCTGACAACTCCCGCCCCTATGTAGTAGATAAAATGTCTTCTAGTCTTAAGTTAGTATATTACTGAAGATGATGCAGTAAGCATCGAAAACGTTTTAATTAATCTATTTAATTAAACTGTCATTGTGTGAAGTAAACAACGTTGTGTTCTATTCATAGTTATATCTATCAAATTATTTGGCGATGCAGTACAATGAAAATGTCTTCAAAATTGGAACTGTTTTTGTATTAAGTACCTACTTATTGAATAAAATGTGTGTTTTCTTTATTATTTTATGCGAGTAAGAACTCGACAGTTTAAAGTTTAAAAATTGAAAATTTTGATTGGAAAAATGTTTGGAATACTCGTGAAATTTGAATTTTGTTTTTTTTTTGTTTTGCAAAAATAAGATTTCACGAAGCATTTTTAGTTATTTTTCGAATCAGTTGGTCATTTAAGCATTTTATTAGCATTGTTCAAATCAGTAATAAGTATCTTCGTGCCGGTTTTTTAATATTTATTCCTTTTGGTCGCTATCTTTGAAGAATTTTCCCTTTGGTCACTCAACTTGTAATTTAATTTCGTGTTTTATTCCTTATTTCGAACGATAAAAGAATCAATGAATTATCGGTGGGTTCCAGCTGGAATCCGGGAAGACATTTGAGAATCGTGTAGATATTGATCAGTCTCTTTTCCCGGGGCTGGAACGAACGCATTGCCTATAAATTTATAGGAAACGTGATTTTGGAAGGGATGGATACGTAAAATCTATATAATATATAGATTTTACGTATCTATCTAATATTATTGCATACCCCACTAAGGTTCACTCATTAGTGTGAGAAAAATAATGTTTATTTCACAGTTCATTGTAGTATTTTTAGTGACAATTTTTCTATATTTTTTTGTTCCGTTTCATGTGTAGTTTGTTGGGTAGTTTGATAAATAGTTTTAGAATTACGTACTGTTTGGTCCGGTCTCCGTAAAAATAATATGTTTGTCTTATTTCTAGTTTTTTAATCGTTATTCATCGTGTCGTATATATTTGTGTTGTATCACCGTTTTGAGTCTGTCCTTCGCATATTCTTCCAGTGTCATACCACTGTACCACTAGTAATCTCAGAAAAGAATAGTAAAAAATATTATATTTTTATGAGATTTATAATTTTAATTGTATGTTTGACTCGATTTTTTAAATACGGTTTTCGGCAATTTTTTAATCCAAAATAACTTTGAAGATTTTTTTGAACGAAAAGGATTAACTTTCTGGTCTGAAATTAGACTCGAACCCGCGATGGCTGGATAAGTATCTTAAGTATGCAAGTAATATTACGCAGGTATCTTACTACCAGGCCAAGCTCGTTAACCCCAATTTGTACAATCTTTTCAATATATGCCAAAGAAATATAACTTATAACGCGCGTAAATAAGTACTAGGATCCAATTTTTCTCAATATATATTTAAATTATTGTTTACATAAATGGAAATTATTATAAAAATATACGATTTATATGTGAGTTCTTGCGCGTGTGTTTTGTTGTTCAACTGTTACAAATACAACTAGTCAAGAAAATAGTTTAGGGTGGTTTTCGCAATTTTACAACTTCCAGCGTTTTAAAAATTCGCTTTTGTTTCGAAATAACTTTCAGGCTCCCGTGTTCTTGAAAGTTTTTACGTTTTGCGATTCGTGTAGAACTAAAAATATCAATTTCTGTCTTGAATGGGTACATTACACTTTATATATAGGTAAATACCGTCTTTAACCTAAGCCATAATTTTATTTATTATATTTATTAATACATTTCATATTAGTTTTTGATTTTATTCTATAATTAGTATGATTCTCTTACTAGTATTGTCACGTATCATGGAAATAAATTAGTGATTTATTAATTAATAATTCAATGTACAAAATCACTAAAATGAATTAAACTTAATGCGATTCTTTTATTTACACTATTTCACGATATATCACTCGTAAATGAAGTTTATTATTGCTGGATAACACGTATTTAACATTCACTAGAACATTCCACATATTAATCGCTCAGATTTATTTCACCAGTTAGATACATCGCTCGATTATTTTTATTTATCGCTTTATTTATCGCTTCGATTACCTCACGTCTGGGTACACCGGGCGTCGTTTCACGGCTCACTGTCGATTTTGTACCGACTTGTCAAGCACGATAACTATACTCCAGCGTGGCTCCGTTCCACATTTATACCTAAATTCTATTTTTTTCGTACTTAATTAATTAGCGATTAAACATATTTTGTTCCATTTTCGATAAACCGCTGTGACCTTTTATCAATTTTTAATACTATAATTCATAAAAATGCAGGTGACATTAACCATGAACTTATATGCACACTAACTTACATATCGATAAAAAAAGCGCATGAAATAAAATATCTTGGCATTTTAATAGATCATTATATGAAATGAAAGTCACATAATATACGAGTAAATTCTATAACCAAAAAAATTAGAAAAATTATATTTTTATTTTATTAGAAACATTCTACCACCAAAGACAATTAAAACTGTGTGATTCAAATTGAAACAGCTATGATTCAATCAATACTACAACATAGTATTATTGTATGGGGAGGAGCATATATAAATTCATTAAATACACTCTTAATAGCACAAAAAAGCATAATTAAAATTATTGAAATAAAAATCAGAATCTACCCTACAAAGCGATTATTCCAAGATTTTTGTGTGCCTACTGTTATGGTAATTTAAAAAAAAGTATCAATACTACAAATCTTTAAAGAAAAATAAACAATCCCAAATATAAAACAAGCACAACCCAGAAAAATATTCCTTTGTAGGAATTAAAGCATGCAATTCATTACCTGAAATATTGAAAAAATCAAGACCCTACGTCATTTAAAAATGAACTAAAATAATTAAAAAAAACTTCTTGAGCTTTACTTTGTATTTATTTATTTTGTATATTCTCAATATTCTGAACAACTTATTACAATTTAATTATCCATGAAACTAAGTGATGTGATTACTTCTTCCGTAAGCACGAGCGTCAGCTCTTTTATGGCGAATAAAACATTTATTTTTATGAATGATTGTATTGTATTCATGAATTGAATGTACTTAGATACACCTATATAAATAAATAACAAAAAAAATCAATAAAGTCACTGTGTGACCTGATATAATATGTGGGACGTCTTCATTTATTTGTAATTTTTAATGATTTGCCTTAAAACATTTATCTGCCCCTTCCAGTAAACAAAAGCAGAATACACCACTGTTGTGCATTATTGAAATGCAAGTTGATATCAGTGACGGTCCGAGCCATCGTAAGTTTTATTCAATTCATGCCATTTCGTATTAAACAACAGCGTATTGTGGACGTCGCCGTATCTCGCTTGATCTGTGTACTCATTGATCGTTGTTCGCTTGTAAACGGGAAATCGACAAACGTTACATAAACTGTTCAGTGTTTGATCAAAAACAAGATTACACAATTGGAACACGTTATTTATGACGCAGCGCTATTATTAATAGTTTGAAATGGCAGATACTAATAACGGCAGTAAATAATAAAGGGTGGCGCAAAACAAGCTCGTGGAGAGTGATTGGGTCACCAATTTGTTAATTATTATTTTTTTAATTTAAACAAAATTGAAGTTTGTAATGTACATACCTACGTTGAATAAAATTTATCAGGTAAAATTTATATCTAACCCTAACACAGAAATTACATCATCCTATTCGAGTCAAGTAATGGGTCGCGGACCAGTGAGGATAATTTTTGTTGTCGTCTTTAGGGGAAGTCTTAAGGGGAAGATCTTAACTCATGGTGTGTGCATTACGAAATTCAATTAACTTTAATTTAAATGAAAATAACTGCCATGTGAATAAAAAAAATTATTTAACTTTTAAAAGAGCAAACGTAATCGTACATACTCTGACGTAGTGTAATACAATGTTCACCGGTTTATACGTTTTTTCGCGTGCGAAATTTATGTAAATATCGATAAGTAATATGCTGCCAGTAGGGTTGATTGAAAAAATTTATAACAATTGCCATACTGTGTTGGTGCTTACCTATAAAACGACTCAACCATCATTTCTTCCTATATTTAGTAAAGAATCGCGATGTATGTGATTGTAATCTATGAATGGCAAATAAGTAAGTGATATGCACATTGCACAAATAAAAATAAATAAATACCCAAATTATATATTCACTGGGTTTATTGATGCTATATTTAAAAATTTCAGTTAAAGAGTTACCTAAGAAAGCACGCTTGCTAGTCGATATGGTGGTTAAGAAAAAAGTGTATGTAATATTATGGATTATATAATATCTATGGATTTGGGCGAATATGTTTTGTAAGAATTTTCCAAAAGCTCTTTAAAAAAAAAAACATTTTAAATGTTTATTTGTTATGATTGTTGAATATAATGTCGCGTGGATATTTTGTCCGGTTGGCCTTTCTCATGGGGGCCTGTTGACGTGGACATATTTTTGTTGGACCAAAAAATGTCCGTAGATATATTTTCGTGGAACCGTTTATTTCAGAGCCTAGAACTGTGTTCTCTTCTTTAATTTTATACTTTAATATGCCATTTGTTCTTCACTAGTCGGCACTAATATGCATATCTATTTTTTTTATTTATGTCTGATAATATTTAAGAAATTTATCGATGGCGAGACTCTCGATTGCTCGGTGAACTAAAATTCCAGAAAATTCCTACAAAATTATCGATCAGCATTGTGGTGTTTTTAGACTGGCTACCCTGACCCAGGAGAGGAAGGGGGGTTGGCATATTCTTCTTCGTCTTCCCATCTATGATAGTATAAGGTAACGGTAGCTAGTATCGGTCCGAACACGGAAATATACAAAAAAAAAAAAACAGTATTTATTACCGCCTGTTCTTTCATAAAACAAACCCGTATTCCCAAAGTGGGAATACACTACAAGTATTTTAGTATTTTTTGTTAGAGTTGTTACCGGTAGTTGACAACATCTGGTTTCAGCACAATGGTACTATGAATCAAACAACGAGAGACAAAATGATCCTCCTAAGGCAGCATTTTTCCAATCATATCATATCTAAAAATGGTGATGTGATTTGGACGCTACCTCCCGCCGGATTTAACTCCTCCAGACTTTTTCCTTTGGGAATATCTTAAGAACAAGTTTCTGCCAACAACCTTAAAACCATAGCGGAACTGAAAAAAAACTGGGTCGCAATAACTCGCTGAAACTCAGAAAGGTCACGAAAAATATCGTAAGAAGAGCGTAAGTTTGCGAACAAGAAGAGAGGTTATTTGACTGATACTGTTGTGTACTCATAATGTTGAGAAATCATTAAATCAAGCTTTTATTTGCCATTTAAATACTTAATTTATTATAATGTCTTCAAAAATTGCGTAGAAAAGAAATTCATTATTTTATTTAGCACCACTCTATATATAATCAGTGCCTTATTTTTTATACCAACGATTATATAGAAAAATTCATCAATTTATTAAGCCGTTTTTTATTTATTTATTCGTTATTGTGCAGCTGTGTTAATGATAACTTGTTCGTAATTGAATATTCTTTAGATATATAGAATACGAATATTCTTGAATTTCACGTCTCTCTTAAGACAGGATACTACTTTGGGCGCTTGAAAAAATGGCTATTTTTATTATTTTTTTATGAGATAATGAATACATTTTTTTAAATATATGGATTTAGGGTTTATTAAGCTTAATTAATACACTCTTGAAACATTCTTAAAAATAAATAATAAGGTTCAATATATTACTGGCGACCAAATGAACTAAACAATGCTGAGATCTTAAAAATTATTAAGCTAAATATCTTTTAGTTAAATTCAGAAGGTTTTCGGAAATTAGCGAGTTATAATTTAAAAATAGGCTGAATATTCAAATGAGAGACAGTGATATGGGCCTATCAGCTTAAGCTGCCTGTCCATTATCAATAATAATAATAATAATTTAAAATATTTCACCTTCTTTCAAGTTATACATTGTATTTTTAAGTCTTAAATAAGTTGATTAAACATAAATTTTATTGTCTTTTATTATATTATCCTATCAAAAATACAGAAATAGTTAACATTTTAAAATATTTTGCTTTGAGTAGAGTTAAAACGTGTTTTGTTAAAAATTCGTGTATGGATTTTAAAATAATGCAGTTGTTTCATGATTCACGGTACCTCGGCGTATGCATTCAAGTTGCAGTATTGGGTTTTATGAAAAAAACTTCGTTTACCTTATTTACATATAGATTGCTTACTGCATTGAATCGACTTTCTATAAAAGATCAAGTGGATTCAATCAGTACTTTCACGGCTTGGTATTTAACCATCAAGCGTATTTGTTTGTGTGTGTTATAATATAACGTATAGTTTTTTTAATACAAATTTTTAGGTACCAACACCAAATTCATCGTACTCGCTTACGTATTAGAGATACATTTGTTGACCTCGGAGGCCAGACTCTACATAGCCATATGCGGTAGTTTTATCTCTATTTTTAACTCTTATTAATTTATAATATTAAATTTTAAAATAGTTTAGGACTATGTTTGTTATAGTTTATTGTCAGACTAAGATTTATATTATTTTTTTTAAGTTTGAACATTGTGTATGTGCCGCATCAATATTCTTATTATTTTCAAAATTAGCTAAATGCTTCTTAAACGTGTTCTGAAACAATATCACTGTATCACTGAGGTGAGAGTCATAACCACTGCACCAACAAGCTACTCTATCTATCAGGGTCATAAAATGTTGTACTTTATTGTTGCACTAGATTTATCCATCAAGCAATTAAAAATCTGTAAATCTTAAAATTGTGCTAGTAAGAAATGCGGAAAGAAGAGGGTTAAATATATCACTGAAAGACAGGAAAACTTATTCTTCTTCTATCCCTTATCCTATTGGGTCGGGGAGAGGAAAACAAATAATATAAATCAATAAACTTTATTAAGCGACCGCTTCATTATCCTGTTTTTATATATTACGTACTATTAAGAATTACTAGCTCTAACCCGTCAAAAGTGACGGTACTTTTACATGCCGGTTCCCAAAGAATAAATATTTACTTATTTATAGCTGACACCCATGAAATAGTAGGTAAAAACGACGTTTATTAAAATATTTGAACATTTTTTTCATATATCTTCCCTGCTGGCAGTTAATAAAGGTACTATTTTAAAGCCTGGCGATTGTGCTAGACAGAACATGAAATGGTTAGCGTATTTGCTAAGCCCTTGTATATTTTTGGCGGTCCGAGGAGGGGCGGCGGTAGCAACATGCGCTAGGCGGCCGGTTCGGGTTTGCTGGCCTGGGGTTCAATCCCCATCTCCGGTGGTATGTTTTGGTATTTTTAGGCAGACAGGCGGACAGATAACGTAATTATTAACTTTGATTATATTTAAAATCTACGATGAACGTGCTAGCTTGGCGTGGATTCCTAGAAAAATATATCAGATACTTATTCATAAAACTTCTATTAACAGTGTGCATCGGAAGTCACGTAAAGTGACGTATTATAAAATGGCGTTGATGAGTGCTTTTTTAATAAACTTAAAATATAATTATATTATTAATCATAAATATAATGTAATAGAAGTTTATAATTTATACATTATTAATAATAATATTATTAAAAAATAGTGTATATTAAAAAAATTAACTTTTTTTAATATACACAGGATGTAGCAGAGCTTTACATATAAAAAATTACCTGAGTAAATTATGAAAAGAAAATGGGTCTCAAAAAATGATTATTTAATTTATGTCATTTAAATTAATATACAATAATTTTTTTTAATAAAAAATATGTTAGAATATTTGTGGCATATAGATGCAAAACCGCCACTATCCACATGTAGCCTATATGGATAGTATCAAGATACATTATATTTATATTACGTGGAAAAGTCGGTATGAAAGTCTTTTTTTTGGTGTTGGCTTACGACCTATCGATCACTTTACATAATGTTTTGTATACCAATTCCACCTACGATATACTACCATTTAAATATAAAATTTGGAAGTTGCATTTATATTTAACTTTAACACCTTGTTCCATATGTCTGTCGTATTCTTACTATCGCCACCTGGCGGTCGAAATTTTGTCATTCTCATAAACTAGTACAGATGTCGCCGTTGGTAATGAGACATTTATTTTTATATTAACATTACACTCGAATATGCCTGAACATTATTAAAATTTTTAACTCTGTTTATGCCAGTTTTTATATATTCAAAATATTTTGAGTATGTTTAAAATTTTCAACATGGATTTTATCCCCAGTGAAGATCATTTATCAATATATATTATAGATGTCTCATGGAGACGAAGGTATTTTTCGTAGAAGATGAAAGTCTTTTTTTCAATTAGATTTTCGTCACATTCCGTTTCATCATCATCATCATTCTTGGCACTACAACCCTTGGTGGGTCTTGGCCATTCCGTTTTAAAACTCAAAAGCGCAGCAGTAATGTACGTTAAACAATCATATAAAGTAACGAGTCAAAAAGATAATTTAGGGAAAACCAGTTTGCAATGAGTCAGTGTTTCTCGTGTTAAGCTACGATTAACATTCGGTTTATTCAGAGAATCACGCTGACTGGAGTTGTGAATCCGGCCTGTCAGCAGTTGTCAGACAGCAGAATATTGGACATGGTTCAGTAAATTCATGAAAATCTACAGAACTGCTTTAGCTGCATCCGATTTTGCATACTTTATGCCTTCAGCATTTATAAATCTCTCGGTAAACCTATTGTTAGATGGTTACCAACCATGGTGTAACAGAGCTGGTACACAGTACTTTGTCGTTATAGCAATAGTTAGGGAGATAAACGAATTAAAGGTAATTAATGTATATTATAGATGTCTCACAGAGACGAAACTGTAGTTTTTTTTATGAGAAAGTAGGTATAGAAGTCTTTTGGGTGTACATAGGACTTATGACCTATCGTATGGTTGGCTTAAGTGATCACTTTACACAATGTAACATTCGCCATTTCCACCCATGATAGAATATACCATGCCTACTAATTTTTAGAAGTTGTATGTATTTTAATTACATGCCATAATATGCATTGTAACAACCTTTTCATGCGGCCTGTACAAAGCCATTTTCATTTATTGAATTAAAGGTATTTTGAACCATTTTATGAGATTGCGTAATCAATACAATATTTTACTATATCTGCTGCCTTTTTCCTTGAAACCTTATGGAGATTATGTCTATTACTGGTAGATTCCCTATAACCAATCAAAATTGATGAACTGTTACCAAATATTTCGGCTGCAAGTTTTTAGCGTCTTGTAGCGTTAGTTACGTACATTTTTTACGTAGAGTATATGCAATTTTTATTCATTATTATTTAACATCTCATTGTTTGCGTCATTCAACAGTGTTAGTGACGGACATCGTAACACAGAGAATTATACATTTTGATTTTTATACTTAATCATTATTTTCTCAATTTGGTACCATTGGTGACGGATATTGTTTCATAAATAAATATGTAATTTAATTTTAATATGGCAGATACTTTGTAAAATGATTGTATTAATTTTTACAATAAATTCATATTTTTAGTACACACACGTTATGCTTTGCTCACTTTTATAGTGTTGAAAGATGCAGTCCCTCTCATTATCAGGTAAGAACTAAGCTAAATACAGTTTTATATCAAAGAGTTTTGGTAAAGGAATGGGGTGTGAAAGGGGGTAGGGTTGTTTTCAGTTATTATTAGGAATATGGAAAAGAGAAGTGAAGTATTTGGTAACGAGAAGTAAAAAAAAATATGTATCTAAATACTTAACGAGGTACTAAAAAAGGTGTTTGTCGTCGTATAACAAGGTGGTTAATCTTTTACTAACTGGTGCTGGTCGATTTTCGTGTTTTTTTTCACAAAAGCTTCGCAAAACCAAGCTGTAGATCCACCTTTTTCATCTTCATCACTTAAATAGCTACCTACTGAGAAATTTAATCCAAGCAATAAATATACCTTTAGCAAAATGAGGCGTAATACCCGAATGAAAATCGATACCTCCAATGCTTATAGCGTGACTACTAAAATAGGGTTGAGATTTGAACTGCATTATCTTAACATGCAAATGACTGCACGCGGCTCCATACAAAACTGCATCGTCGCGTGATCGTGTGCAATATTTTCCTATTTTCTTTGTTGCAAGGAAACAATCAGAAGCTTTATTTGATTCATACGGCTTGGCAAAAAAAGTAATTGAGTTTTAAAGGCTCTATTATTTATAAACACTGCATTAATAATTTATTGGTTCAGCCACTTGCAAATAAGAAATGAATTTCAAGCCTTGGGTAATTTAAAAAAGGGCAATTAAGTTACCCCCTTCAAGAAAAAGAAATATGTCCTAACTCTGTTGGAGTGCAACATTCATTCAAAACAAAAACAATTATAATTTTCAAAAATACCAGTAATGGGTTGTGATTTTCAGTTTATACATTTAAAGACACAATGACCTCTATACTCTGTTTAAGGAGCAAAACGTCACCAAATTTATAAAACTGGGAAGACTTCGGTAGCTGAGTCATGTGGAGAGAATGACCGAACATTGAGCACAAAAGTCCCTGCAAAACTCAAGACCGATAGGGCAATTGAAAGAGCTTGAAAAGGAAAAAATTAAGTTGGAGCTCCTGAACTGGAGGGAGCTGGCACAAAACCAAGATGAGTGGAGTAAGGGTCTTAGGGAGGCCAAAACCCATCGGGGGTTGTAGAGCCAAGAGTGATGATGATGATGACATTTGAAGACAAAAAAGCCACACTATCCTATACCTATATATGTAGGCCAAATACGAAAAATTTATTTTATTCTAATATCATCACGCTCTGAATTTGGGATTCTAGAAAAATGATCTCACATGCGTTTTGTAATTTTCTCGTGCTGTTTCCACGCAGGTAGTCAAGGAGAATAGAAGGCTCTTCTAACCTGACTGCTTTCTTGTGATATTCATAGAATTTTTCGTGCGCGCTCGTCAATTGTTGAATCTTCCAACTGAGCCATCATTCATGATATCTGGTCTCCTTGATTGTGCCAGGTCTTTCTCGGGTGTCCTCTGTTTATGTATCAAGCTTTCAATACTCACCCCATATATTATTTTTAGCAACATTTTTTCTTTCATAAGTTCCAATAAATTCAATCTTATTTTTACTTCCTTTCTTTTAACTCGTGGCGTCTGCTTGTCTGTTTGACGAAAAAACTTTGGATCGAATTTTAACCCTTTTCCCGTGATCCAATCGAGCTAAAACTTTGCAAGTAGACTCGTGGCGACGATCAAGAAGATCAATTAAATTTTCGTTAAAAAAAAATAATGATAATATAATTTTGGATTTTTCAAATTTTTAATGTTTTTTTCATACAACTCGGTAAGTTGTATGGAGATTCCGACGCTTATGGTAGACACGAAACCCGAAAATGAGAAAGGGAGTGTTCTAAAAACTTTGTTTTTTTGGGTTACTTTTTTAAAAATATTCTCTTGTACACAGATTTTTTTTAACTTGGTTCATTTAATTTATCTGTATTTACAAATATATTTTTCTTTATAAATGCATCATCTTTTATCTGTCTTGGACCATGTTGATATTCATGGTGGTGTTTATTATGACACTATTAACGTCTTTATTTGGTCGATCCAGTTTGTAAGAGACCGTTCAAATATAAGCGTATATATTATCATAAGTTTCTAGATCAGAAAGAACCTCGAAAATATATTCGAGTAATTAGACGGCTGGAAGTGGATCGAGAAAGGTTAATAATCATAAGAAAGAACTCGCAGCGCCAGAAAAATCTGTTACTCAAGCGAAACTATAAATTTCCCGGAGGCGCCCATGGTGGAACAGTTAGTTTTGACGTTTAGCGGAAGCCAGATAAAAAAATGACAAGTGATGCGAACCAATGGCGATTGAATGTGCATTAAATCCAACAAATGAAATTAATTAGAGGAGTACTAACGTGCGAAGCTCTACTTGACTTCGAATATTTTAATAGAAGAACATAAAGTGTTTCACAGACAGAAGATCCTCGAAGACAAATTACGTAATAGTAAATACAATTGAGTTTGTGTCTAGCGGCCTTTAGTGATAAATATTTGGTTATACCTATGCGTTTCAAATTAATTTCTCAATCAAGAAAACAAAAGTACAATAAAATGGAAACCGAGTACTCACATATTAAGGATTTATAATAAAAATGGGTTTTTATGGGTAGCTTTTTTATTATTATACGTTTCGTGTTTCTAAAATTACAACTTTTATATTAAATTTCAGTCACGTGTAGGTACTCCGTTAAACCTCATGCCTCTACGTTAATTTTATATTTTATTTTCTGCATAAAATGTACTTTATATTCGGGAGATTCAGATTTTCGGATTTCAATAAAATTTGATCTCAAATCCAATTGGTAATAATATCGACTGGAATACTTTAACGCTCAAAAGCACAGATGGGACTGTATCTTGAGTTTCAATGTACTTGTATTTTAAAAGACTCAATTTGTCTTTATTCGTCATAAATAAATATATTTACGTTAATATAATAATATCTATGGAATGTGCATAAAAATAATATTATGTTTGTACGTAAAAGTAATAGAGATGCTTAAATGGAATATATATCATATAAATACTCTTCAAACTAAGCTAAAGGCTTGAGTTTTGAAATTAACTTGTAAGTTTGTGGTCTTCTGGAGCGTGGTGCTCATGTCTAGCTGCAAAATATGGTAACACGTTCAAAAGAACTCTGGAATTCTTATAGGGAGTTCAATATGCAAATTTATGTAAGATAAAAAGGGAGAATCAATAGCTCCATTGAGAGTTGAGTTGCACTGCAAGATGGGACGTTTTTCGTCGGGACTCCAGTTTATGCATTTAAAAAAAGACAAGACAATCCTCGTCTGTTTTGCTGTGCAGATTTCTGTAGGACAAAATACGTAGTAACTTTGAATCATATTCAAAAGGGTGCGTCTTATCTCCAGGTAAGACGCGACCTTGGGTTGGATTGATGACTTGCAGGTGATATCTAAAAAAAAGTAACCCATAAAAACCAAATTTTTACTATACTCCCTTTCTTTGTAATATATAACAATAATTAAAGACGAATTAAAACATATAACATAACACTAAACTTACAGAAATTTAATATATTTCTAATATGTCAGATGTTTTGAGAAGTCAAGATTTTGATAGATTCAATTATCATCAATATCGTACCTTATGAATTTCCAGCGTCAAATGATTTAGTCAGAATCAGATTTGAGTAATGTAGAATTCTTCAAAACTAAGCAAAAATCTAAAAGAAATAAATTATTATTTGATATTTTCCCAAAAAACCCAATTTATCTGTCATTTGTGAACCAATTGTTTTGTAAATTTTCGAAATTCGTAGTGATGTACCTATTATACCGACGGAGTAATGCAAATTTAGAAAATATTCCGCGACGCTACCGGGCCGCCGTTGCTAATCAAACTTTTCTAATGATTCCAATTTGAAAAAACCAATAAAATTTCTAAAAGTCCGAGATTATACTACAATTATTAATTTTTTTTAACGAAAATTTGAAAGATCTTCTTGATCGTCGCCACGAGTCTGCTTGTCAAGTTTCAGCTCGATTGGATCACGGGAAAAGGGTCACAAATCGATCCAAAGTTTTTGTTGACGGCAAGCAAGCAGACGCCACGAGTTAATATAAAGGGAGTAATAAAATCTTTTTTATTTGTAGATGAATATATTTATAGTAATTAACATTGTTATCTCAATGACAGGGTCCAACGAAGAAGGCCGCGCGCACGGTGCGCGAGAGTGTTTAATCCTTTCTTCTCTGACAATCTTCACCGTACTTAACCATATGTCACATTTGTGCATGCACCTATTACTTAATACTCACAGACATTACAAAAAAAAGTATGTGTATAGGAAACAGACATTGTTTGATATTTGAATATCCCACGAAAATGAAAAGGTAATCGGCAGGCAACATCGCTCGAATGACGGACGATCGCTGGACAATTGCAGTCTAATGAAATAAATAAAAAAAATAAAAACCTTGAACCTGAAATTCTTCCCTAAAAGTCCCTGGATTAATTAACATATTATTTATTTTAAAAAAATGGATAAAAAAAATAAAACACAAGGGGAGGCCATCATCCCGCAGGGAAGACAAAACGGCTGTTAATGATAATTAATTTATGGTAAAAGAATTTTGTTGTCACTTTTCACGATTTGTGTCTTTACTTACATTAAAGACACAAATATAATATAAAGATAAGAAATATAATTTTAAAACTTTGAAGTACGATTTGAATCCGGCGTTGTGAAAAGTCTTTGCCGGAAATTACGGGGAAAAATTACTAAATCAGGACAAATAGCCGTCTCCACAACACTACAAACAAAGAGCGGCCATCTTTTTCTTGTCATATTAGTTCGCGAAACCGCCGCTGTCACTTTCAGGCGCTGCCGCATCCATTTCCGCGCTCTTCCGTTTCCTCCTCGGCGACACCATTTCCTACACATCTTCTGCCATCCACCACTCCCACACCCCGACTGTCCCGAGGCTTCTCCGCTGATTTAATGCCTTAATTCCTTGTTTGAAACACTCGGCCACAGCTAAATCGTCTCTGCATAATATTTATTACTGAATATGGTTTAAATTTCTTGGAATATTGCACAATCTCTGAACACTATAAATAATATCTTAGGATTTTTAACATTTTTTTATTTTTATTTATACGTTGAAGTTTATTCAAATAATTATTAATTTATTATTTAACGGAAACATAATCATAAAGCATAAATTACTCTAAATTGCACACCATAATAAAATTTGTGTTTATTCAAATATTATTGTAAAAAATGAGGGTAAACACAACACTGTTTTATTTCGCAATATATTTATTTTGAATTGTTAGAACGTTTTCAAGATTTCTCCCATTGTCAATACCAACACGTTTACAACTGTTTCTCCCATTGTCTTGTAAACGTGTTGTTATTGACAATGGGAGAAATCTCGAAAACGTTCTAACAATTCAAAATAAATATATAGTGGAATAAGACGGTGTTATTTTTACTCTCATTTTTTAAAATATTAAAAATGAATTTCCACAATGTTACAAACAAAAAACTTGAACATTTATAAATATTGTAACGAGGCTAAAAAGAATTACGCACTCACGACAAGTAGCAGTTGTTTGAAATGATCACAATACTACCGAAGATTCCAGAATGGCCTAGCATAAATCTACGGCTTACGAAAAACATCTACAAAAGTCTGAAAGCCACGAGGAAGTTCTCGTAAACACTGGAAACGGAAATTTCGATATCAGCATTACCCAATATAAATAGGACGGCACATGAGAGAAGGACGAGTTGTTTTTGGGCGCGTTTGACAGCGATACCAAAGCGAAGGTAGCCGCGAGTGGCAAGGGCCAGTGTGACCAGGCGAACGGTTATTCGACAGCGAATAATCTGGAAAAGTTCTTACTTAGTGAAATAAACCGAAGCGAAATAAGACGTGGGGAAATTGGATGGAATGTTCGAGTGAATGGTGAATAAAGTATTAAAGCGATTTATTATTTACGTGTAATAAATTTGCGAAATAGTTTAATTCAATATTATCGTTAAGTCAAACAGTGTTGAGTGACTTTATACGTTTCATTAATTAATTAATCGGTAAATAATAAATCGTGTATTACAATCCAGCTTTTTCATTAATTCCTCTTGCAGCGACACGTGACAATATATAAGTCGTACAGAAGATATTCAACATTTAATTCATCCTTGAGCCATCTTGAGTGCTTCTGGATTCGAACCATATCTCCATACTCTCGGATAGATTGGAGATCCACGATTCAAATCCCGGTAGCAGTCAAAGTATTTTTTCATTGATTTGATTTTTCTGTATTTTTTTTCTAATCTATACCTATAAAACTCAATGTCTGTCTGTCTGTTCTCTATACAAATCCACACCGTTTGTCGATTCGATTCAAATTTTGCATACTTATTCTTTAGGACTCGGCGGGTAACATAGGCAACATATTCCCCCTATTCTCATACCTCTTCCCCTTCCCCTGACATATTTTCGATACAAATCTGTACCGTTTGACCGATCGGACACAAAATTTGGAAACTTATTCTTTAGGACTCGACGGGTAACACAAGCAACATTTCCCCCCTATTTTTGTACTCCTTTCCCTCCCCCTGACATATTTTCTATTCAAATCTGTATCGTTTAACTGTTCGGAATCAAAAATTTTAAACTTATTATTAAGGACTCGGCGGGTAACATATGTGACATTTCCCCCCTATTCTTGTACTCCTTTCCCTCCCCCTGACACATTTTCGATGCAAATCTGTACCGTTTGACCGATCGGACTTAAAATTTGGAAACTTATTCGTAAGGACTCGGCGGTTAACATTGGTGACATTTCTCTCTATTCTTTCACCCTTTCCCCTCCCCCTGATATATTTTGGATGCAAATCTATACCATTCGAATCGAACCTTTGTTTACCCTCACAAATTTATTTTTAACTTTATCCTTAACCCGTGCAACGCCGGGTATGAACTAGTCGATTTACAAATTCGTTTAAAAAAATTCTCAGAAGTTTGTTCAGAAATTGAAACTTCCCAATAAAAACGTGTTTTGTTTAATTGGAATAAATTGAATTAAAAACAATGGTTTAAAATCATTTAAAAAATAATAAAACGTTTTGGACAATAGCAAGCCAACAAAGAATGAAACAGATATTAATTACATCGCTTCTTAAAATACCTTTCAAGATAAGCTGTAGTGGGTAACCTTTCGCTGACAATAAATCTCGTAGAATGTCTTCCTTCTTTCCCAACTTTGCGGAAAAGCTGAACCGTTGAAGTTCTTAAAAAAGTTGTACATCTTCCCAACAAAAGGCTCTTTCTAAGGGGGATGAATGACCAGATCCTCGCTGGTCAGGGGATTTATGGAAAAGCCGGGAAAAGCTCCAGAGAAAGCTCGCGTGCAACTTTGTCTTCGGCGCATGGCGACAGCCGCACAAATTGTCAAACGGACTTAACGAGTAGGGACCCCCAGTGCAGAGAATAACTTTGCCAAGCGAATATTGAATTTAAACGTGACTCAGTTGTGGCAAGTTGTTGCGCTATTCAAAGGAGAGAAGCAATAATTTGTTGATAGTGTAGTAATTGTTGGTAATTATATAATTTGTTGATAGTGTAGTGATTGTTGGTAGTTATATGTACCGTTTATCCGGCCATTTGTCAATGTGTAAGAAATTTGATTTTTTGAGAAATTTAAAAAAATATATTTGGGCAGATTTTAAACGAATATGCGATTTGAAAAAAATATAAATAAATGTACAAAATATATAAATAAACAAAAAATAGTCAAAATTATCAGACAGATAAAATAACTATTTAAGAAATAAAGAGATACAATAATAAATTGTGAGATATTATGGTGATATCTTAATTCACTGTCAATAAAGTGGTGTCAAACAAAGTTATATTTTATTTAAAGATATTATGTCTTACCAAAATGTGTTTGCTTCGTGTGAAAAAAATATATATGCGAAGTTTTAAGAAGAAATAAGAAGAAGAAGAAGAAGAATATATGTGAAGTTTTCACTTAAATGGCTTTAAAAAGTTAATTTCGTACTGTGAAATTGATTAAAGATAAGTATATTTATTAATTATATTGTCACGGAACGTCACGGGAGGCAAATAAAAACACTGCAAATTAATTAATTTTAATTTATTACTAAAGAAAGTCATTGAACACGAGTTTAATTGTATAACCGTTCGTAATCTTATAGTCACTTAATGTCTTCCGAATATTTCACACACTTATTATTGAACTGTTTCTCAATTTCGTTCAATGTTCGCTCGCAGAAACTACTCGCCCCGATATCCCTTAATTCACTTTCACTGATATAACTGCTAGTCGCACAGGGCTCGCTCTGTTGGTAGTATCGCGTGTTGTCACTGTCACGAATCATTAAGCACACTGATTCTGTCGCTTTAATGTCGTCTGTTACCGTTACGAAATGAACTCTCCACTCCGCGTTGCGTGATGCCTTTTATAGATGGATTTCTTCGAAAGGTTTGTTCGAGAGATAACAAGAAGCCTGTAGAGTGTTCTAGACTTTCCGATGTAATATTTTAGGGTATCGAGGAATATAATAGAATCTTTGATATAGAGAATGCGGTCGTACACGATTGACTGCGTGGTGTGCGTATTATTCGAGAATTTGCGGTTACGGATGATTTGCGGGGCGTTCGATGTATTGTTATCAGTATTCAGTAAGAACACCACCTCAATATTTCTATCGATTCTCAATACTCAATCGCTACAATATTCTTTCTATCCCACCCATCACAACTCACTTTTCATTTCTCTATATCTCTATATACTTGGTGAGATAGAGACATAGTTCTTTTACTTTTAAATAAATACATAATTTATTTTAGCCTAACTGCAAAATGTGTGTCAACCATAAATTGGATAAAATTTAAAAAAAAATTCATTAATTTAAGTAGGATTTGTTTTATGTACCCAAATATTTTTCCACTTGTCATTTTAAACACATATTTTTATTTTTAACAATATTTTTATGTGAAAGTGTATTCTAAGAACACAGTTGTGGGGTTTTAAAGCAAAAGCAGCAATATCCAAAAAAATTGAAAAATGTTTTGAATACAGTCACCGAGGATTACTAATTTAAAATGTACTGAATTCTAGATTTCATCTCTTCCAACCAAAATCGTGTTTCCTATAAAATCTCGAATTCAGTACATTATTATTTAGTAATCCTCGATGACTGTTGAGCAAAGGCAGCAATATCCAATTTTTTTTTTTTGGATATTGCTGCCTTTCATACTTTTTACGATGGAATTGGTGAACGTTGCGTTGTGTAGAGTGATCACTGAAGTTAGCTCATACAGGTTGTAAGCCCTGAACCTTCATATAAGAGGCATCCATCCACTTTTTTCTTATATTAATAGCTTCGTCTCTGTGAGACTTCTTTAATTTATCCTTAATTTCATTTTTTAATTTCGGATATACTAAAATTATAATTTAACTAAACATATACATGACAAGCTTAATGCTCGGTTTACTTGCGTCATAAAGTGTGTTATTTAATAAATTTTCTGTATCCATTTTTTATTTAACTGTTTTCTCGAGTAATATTAATATTCATACAGTAAAATACTTAATATATTATTTAAATATACTCTCAAATTGAATTTTGTTTGTAAAATTGTATTTTTGATAAGTTTGTTACTACTCTATGGATACTTGTTCCCTGCTAAATAAATACAACAACTAAATAGTTTTATGAAGAAAATTAATAAAGAATTTAATTTTTACAAAACTATAGGGTATTTGGGTTACTAATTAATATTAAATTATTTTCATCTATTAACCTAATTAATATTTTAATTATAATGAATTTAGTACCTGGCCGTAAAAATATATAGGAGTTTATTAATATATTAAAACATACTTCGATGTTTGATGAAAAATGAGCTAAAATAGTGGAGAGTATTGTTTATTACATTAATATTTATAATTGCATGTTAAGATTTATTTCAATAGTAGGTAGCTGGCTTTAATAAAAAAAAACTCAGGTGATATGAGTGAGCAAACAAAGTTAACTATCAAGATATACTGTAGATGTCTCATAGAGACGAAGTTATCTTTATGAAAAAGTAATTATCGAAATCTTTGGGTATTTAAAGGGCTTACGACTCATAATATTTCTGGCTTTAGTGATTACTTAACACAATGCGACGTTAACCAATTTCGCCCATGATTGATCGATCTATCAAATTTTTGGAAGTTGTATATATTATATATATATTATATATATATATATATATATATATATAGATATATATATATATATTATTTACGCAACACGTTTCACTTTAACTTGCTTGATATATTCCCCATTTAGGAGTCCAATTATCCCCACCATAACTGCAGCCACGCCTCGTTCAAAAATTGATTTGTTTGCTAGAATAAGTGATGGATAGTTAGTTTGCGTCCGTCCTGATGAAGATTCAGTGGTGTCGAAACCGGTAGACGTAGAGTTACTAATTAAGCTGTTAATACAAAATTCTTTAATTAATTAAAATAAAAAAACATAACTATTTGCAAAAATAATCTGGTTATTTAAAATACTTAATTTAGTATTTATACTTTTACTTGTTACCAAAATGTCTAATTTATCTAACTGTAATCCTGTATAATTTGCATGTAAAATTTTTAAACCCTTATTAAATATTATATTGAAGATTAAATTTTTTTATATACTTTTTCTTAACAAACAGACCATCAACAAGTCATAAATGACCCTCATAAATGGTCCTAGATTTACATTTAAGTACAAAGTATGAAATATTTAGTGAACATTTGAATATGATATAGTTACACTAAACAGTAACTTAACAGTAAATTAATTAATAAAAAATAATGAAATGAATATGATATAGTTACACAATACACTTTTAACGGTTAATTAATAATTAATAAATATAGTATTAATGTCAAATAGCGAACAGGCCTTACAGAGTCTAGTTAGCAGGATGTATGATGTGTGCAAGGAAAGTGACCTTATTATGAACGTAAGCAAGTCAAAAGTGATGATATTCAAGAAAGAGGAAAGTAAGACAACGTGTAAAATTCTAGTAGGTAATAAATGTCTGGAACAGGTAGATGGATGGGATGGATTTATGTACTTGGGAAGTATGTTCGATAGAAGAGGGAATGTTGAGAAAGATATCGAGAGGAGAGTGACTGCGGTGAATGGGGTAAACGGTGCTTTGAACGCAATAGTTTATAATAGAAATATATCTACCGAGGCAAAACTAGCGGTACATAATGGAATTTTGATACCAACACTGATGGTTGGAAGCGAAGCCTGGAGCTAGCAGAAAAGGAACGAAAGTAGATCGAATGCAGTGGAGATGAGATCCTTCAGACGTATGTGTGGCAATTACGATTATATTAGGAATGAATGTAAAGCTGATCTTAGCATAATTAATAGAATTAAAAAAGGATCGTTCAAATGGTTTGGGCATGTTGAGCATATGAATGAGGAAAGAATGGTAAGAAAGATATATAATTCAAGCGTTGATGGCGCCAGAAAGAGAGGGCGACCGCGGAAGACGTGGCATGACCAGATAAACCAGATACTGGAAGATGGTCCCGTTAGAAGCCTCAGCAACCGGCGAGCTTGCATGCGAAGAAGTATGAATGTGGATGAGGCGAGAGTTGTACATCAGGACAGAAAAGTGTGGCGCTCTATCCTCTCTGCCTACCTCCACGGGGAAACGGCATGGTGGTAAGTAAGTAAGTAAGTAAGTTAATAAACAATGAAATAAATCGAAAATAAGGCAAATCACTAAATACAATTTTTGGAATAATTTTAGCTTATTCAAAATATTATTTTGAATAATAAACCATTTTGTCCCAAAATCAGTGTATAGTAAGCATACGTAATTAATTTTCTTCGATGTGTTGTAGAGATGCCTGGTTAAGACAGCCAATTAGGACGGTACACGAATGTAACGACTTCCGCAATTCAGAGCGGGGCGTATCACATTCCGAATCCGCCGGCCGGCGCATTTCACGTTCAGCCAAGCACAGATTGCTTGCTCAACAATGTGTATCCAAACATTCTGTTTGTGCACAACGCGAGGTATAACTTTTACCTGAAACTGCATCTAGCTGCAGGGCCGAGCCATTGTTCGCGGACCATTAGCGTGCGGGGATAGCCACTTCACGAGGGATGGTCCGGCTCACCTTAACGCCTTGAACAACACTAAATAATTATTTATTAATCAATGCCCTTCGAGGCTTTTACAAAGGGTAAGGTAGAGAGCGTGCATTAAATGAATGAATCCTTTAAAGAAAACATAGTAATTGCTCGTGAAATACTATCAAGAAAATATAGTTATATAAAATGTTCCGTCTCGCATAACTAGAAGTCATGCAGATTTTGCCGTGGAAACTGCAGCTACTCACTACTTCTTATTTCCCACTGCAAAGGCTTCCTAGACTAGCAAACAGATACGAGCAACTTGACGTCTTTGCCAATAACTGTAAAATATTCAAATATATTTTAAAAGGTGTATTGAAAGATTACTAGTATTTGTCAAATTAGACTTAATATAATTGATTTGTATTTGTTTTGATTGTAGGTTGAGTGAGATAACTAACTATTATGTAATTTTTTTATTATGTTATGACTTTCCAAGCTTGTGCTGTTGTTTTTCACTTTATATTATTACTTTTTTTGTTTTTGATTTTCTATTATATTATGTTTTCCTTATGCTTCTGCTTGTTATACTTGCTTTTTACTTTATATTATATTTATCTTTATATATTTTTATCTATATTGGAAGTATTTTTTTTCCACATTATCATTATTTTGTTTACATGTTATTATTTTTTTCTTTAAACTAAATATTCTATTAATGTACACTTTACCTATCTGTTTGTAAGATCCGTAGGGTGTAAATAAATAAATAAAATAAATCAGTGACGGGCGGTCGCCAAGTTTGCGTTTTGTCGTTGTTAAGTTTAGGGGAAGCTTCACCATATGGTCTACTGGGCATCTACGGACGTGACCATACCATCGTAGACGTTTCTCTTTGGTTATGTCTTTAATAGGGGCGATTTTAAAGCTACCTCTTATGTGCTCATTTCAAACTCTATCTAGCAGTGTGACACCCGTTAACAGCGTATTGTATGGAATTTATGAAGGTGTTGTTTTTTGGTTCCTCAGCATTCTCACCCTTGTAAAACAGCAAGTAATGGCTGTTTAATATATTTGTCCTTTGACCTTTAGAGGCATAATTCTGTCGCACGTTACGTCTGTCAGACTATATAGAATAATAAAAGATAAATATAATACATTTAAAAAGCAAATATAAAGCAAAAACAGAAGCTTAAAAAGCATAAAATAATAAAATATACAAAAAAATATATAAAG
This sequence comes from Agrypnia vestita, assembly GCA_016648135.1. Lineage (NCBI taxonomy): Eukaryota > Metazoa > Arthropoda > Insecta > Trichoptera > Phryganeidae > Agrypnia > Agrypnia vestita. The sequence goes on from JADDOH010002864.1 coordinate 33,765, forward strand.
TAGAAAGCACTAGCTCAAGTTAAGTAAAGCATAATAAAATAATTTTTTTACATAATAGTTTGTTATCTTAACCCACAACAACTGAAATACAATCTACTTATATAATTTAAATTATAGTAATAAGTTCTTTAATAACAGCGACATAAATTTATGTTGACATTATTTATACTTATAAAAAGAAAACACTTTTTATTAAACCACTATGCACTGAATAGAGGATGTCCACAAAAGATCGCCTCCAAAAAATATTGGAGAATAGCCCTATTAAAAGCCTTAACAATGTAGAGCATACATGATAAAATGTAAGAATGTAGCCGAAGCAAAAGTGGTGTGCCAAGATAAAAAAATATGTCTTCCTCTCTGCCTATCTCTACAAAGAAACGGCATTGATAGTTAGGTAGGGTTCGAAATATCGACAATATAGAATTAATGAGCACTTTAGGTTTTTAAACAGCAATAATTATTCAGAATTTTCAAAATCAATAAGAATTTTCAAAATCAAGGGTAAATACTCCATATACAATTAACAGGATTTAAGTTAGGTAAATTTGAAATTATAGAAATTAAGAAAAGTATATTCACATAAAATTAAATATTTTATATTACCAAATCCTTTTTGCAAATAGTTACATTTAAATTTGTTCTCACATTATTGCATTATTAGTTTTCAACTCCCATACATTTATTTTTGTTTTTGTTAATGTCTTCACCTCAATACCAATCAATGATGACTTTCGTGTATACACAAAATCACCGGACACGAAATTAAATGGAACACTCTTTTGTAATTCGCACTGATTCGCTATCAGAGAATTTCACAAGCAGGTACTTCTTATTCACGTTGTTTCACATTTCGCTCGTCACAATTACTTCGCTTTCTACGGTTAATCACATCTGTCAAACTAAGTATATCGAGAGCGTTCAAAGGGCCTTACATGAAAGTTTTCTCTCGAATCTTCGTGCATATAGCTGCGTTTTCTGAATCCTTCCAAATCATTCAAACATTCCTAAATGTCTAAACTGTTTTCGAAAACCCTGGATTATGTGCATTTTTATTCATTTTAGAATCTCGTGACAATATCGTCTATTCACAAGTACTATATCTCCCACCGTTTAGATTAGTATCACGCTCTCGCTAGTATGGTATGTCATACATACAAAAGTAAATCATTCATGTCATTGCACAAAGTTAATCTATAAAAAATATGTCCTCAATTTATTGGCACTTACCTTCCACCTACGTCATATACTCGTACTTGTGGAACGTATATACGAAATACATTTATGCATTTAAAGTCTAACCCATTTTCAAACCAATGTACGCAGTATAAAACCCAGGTCTGGTATTGCATTCCCAGTGGTGTACACCCTTTTATACGAGCCGTAACAAACATTTCGAATACGGCCATCACATTTAATCCTTGATATAACATTTTTGATATCAAATTATATTCCTTATGGCGGTCCATACACGACAAAATTTATTACACTTTTCATTTTATATTCGTTAGAGCTTTTCCAAATTCCCGTGCACTTTGCCGGAGTAATCATTTTCAATTTTCTCCCGCTTATTTTCCGCCAAATTTCTGTCACTGTGGAAAGAAATTGTGACGTCATAAAAGGATTTGATCTGAGAGCATTTTTCTTTGTCACATTCGTCGAAGAGCTTCTGGAGAAAATTACGCAGTAAAACTGCCATTTTATTAGGGGTTGGTGAGGGAAAAACGCTTTGAAGAAGGTTGGAGATATTGCAATAGGTGGTCGTAAAAATTGGAGTGCTCTCGCAGAAATATCAAAAGTAGAAATAATAGTTACAACTGGAATTTTATTTATACATTTGTTTTATCTTCACACGAATCAATACGAGAACCAATAAATATATGTTAAAGTAGAAATCAAACGTGAAATAAATAATTTTTTGAAAACATGATTCAGGTGGACATTCAGACAACTGATTCAGGTAGTCTCGTTTAATATACCAAGACAAACAAGACATCACGAAGTGTTATTTTTTGAGACCGACAAGAATAACTATGTATTTTATTCACCGTTTATGCATGGCCTTGGAAACAAATTCTCAAAAATCGGAGACATTTTACATGTAGGAGCAAACCGGGATTAAAGAATTACTTAGACGTAGAATATGCCAATATAACTAATTACAGTTTTAATGGACTAAATTTCTTTTTTTATTCCCCATGAATAATATATATTTATTTATTTTAAAGTTTCCTTATTATTACTATTTGCTTTTGAATTAATATGTATATTATTACAAAAGCTAATAGTAATAATAAGAAACCCTTAATAATTATAGTCCTATAATTAAACTATTTAACTTTGTTTACACCACTAAAATTTATTTGGTAAAACCAACCGGTTTCGGAAACGACGTTCCTGCGTCAGGGTATACTTAATACTAATTGAACTTTACAAAAATTATAAACAATCATACTTCAGTGTTAAGTGTCCAAATGGGGGTGCGAAAGAAACAGGTGAAAGGGTGAAAGGGAACATATTCAAAATAGGACTGTAAGTTTAATTTTTTTGGTTGTTAATAATAGATTCATTATTATTTATAGCTTTCTTAATCTCTAGGGCCTCTAAATTATTAAGGCGTCTACTTTTACTATTAATGTGAAGATTCTTAATTATGGCTAAAAGGGAAATTTTTTAAATATGTTTTAATTCTATATTTTTAATTTATTTCTTTGGTTTATTTTACGTTTTTATCTTATTAATCTGGTATATAAGTTTAATTATTTTTATTAAAGTTTATTATTAATTTGTTAAGGGTTTCTAATTATAAATATTTGCTTTTATACAATACTGAAAAAGCCCACTAAGGCGTTGATCAATAAATAAATAAATATAAAATATCAGCGTAGATAAATCATTAAGTATTTTAAGTAAAGAATAAATATATTATGACATCATTCTACAATCATGATGATATATGCTGAGGTCCTGGAAAATAAGTATATCTTGTGATAAATATATTTCTTTGAATGATTTTATTGTGTTCGATTCTAGAGATGCAGTAATTTATCTGTGTACCGCAGCGTTCCGTAAGAAATTTAGCATTAATAATGAGAACCTTTAAAATAATGAGAAATTTCCATTTTAATTATTTTAATTTAATTTTAATTTACAACTTGAATTCTGAGAAAGCACTTATAAACACATTTTATTCTTACAAAAGTCTCCGCTTCTCAGCATCTTCCCCTTAAAGACACACAAAAAATTACCTCCACTACTCCGCGACCCGTTACTCTTTTCAAATATTTTCATAATTTCCGTATTTAGGTTAGTTATAAATTACACCTGATAATGAGAAAAACTGATCCTCTCGAAACTATAGTCATGTTAAATTTAACTCAATGTGTGTGCATTTTAAAGTTCAATTTAAATTAAATTAAAATATAAAGTACATCTATTAAATGAATAAAGTCATCACTGGACCTTGAATCTGGAACTTTCTTTAGACAGCTTTACCACGAAAATAGTCATTTCATTTCATTGCCGATAAATCGGTGTTTAATGAACACATGACATTTAATTGATAAATACATATACATACATACACACATATAAATAAAGGATAATGTGTATCAGGTCTCTTAACCACTCACTACCTACCTCGTTAAATATATAGAAATTCCTGTTCTAAGGTAGTTAGCCTTTTTAATCTTTTCATTACCTTATTAGATTCCTAGTATTTCATGATATATTATAAATGTCTCAGTGACGAAGGTATATTTTTATATGGGAAAGTACGTATGGAAGTATTTTCATTATTACTTTACACAATGTTACATTCACCATTTCCACCCATGATAGACCACCACATACATCAATGTTTTGGAATTACACAACTTGTTGTATTTGAGTCGTAGTTTTACTACCGCCACCTGCAGTACAAAACTTTGTCATTCCCATAATCCAATACAGATGTCACTATTGATAATGAGGTATCTATATTTTGATTGGAATTGTCTTAAAACAATATCAATTATATGTGAAAATTAAATTCTTCCAACTTATTAGCATTACACAAGAATACACCTGAAAATTATTTAATTTTTTAACACCATTTTAGACTGCAGGTGATGGTAGTAAAAATACAACTCACATACGAAACAAGTTATGTAATTTTAACATATACAACTTCCAAAACAACGCCTACATCGGTGCTGCGCAATAACTCCTATACGCACCGTATTCCCATAAATATCAATTGGCGATAATTACATTCAGAGCGAAATTTGTACTACAAGTACACAAATTTATCAATTTAATCTTAGTATTACAAGCACATTTCATTACGATTTATATAATTTATTGTCCTATGAATATTATAATTTTTTATTTATTATTATTTAAGCAGAGGTTTAAAGAGTGCCCTGTTCAATAAAATCCCAATAATTAGTCAAATCGTCCAACAACAGCCAAGTCCCAGATCCACCGCTACAAATGGGGCATTGTTTCCTTTCATTATTCCAGCTCTGGAACTTTCTGGAGGGTTCTTCCCGCTTCCCGCTTCTTTGACGCTTTCCCAATTCCCCTCAAAGATCTCTGGAAGTTCTTAAAAACTTTTGGCTAATTACCGCCCAGTCAATGAGGCCGGAAGTAATGTCGTTCCTGCCCCATTGTAGGATATATCCGCGATGTCAGTAATGATGCTGGGCTGTTACTCTCGACTTCTCATCTTCTCGACTTGCAAATTTACTAACCGCTTTGAGATGAAGCGGTTAAACTTCTCACTATTAATTCGAAATTTCTCATTATTAATTCTAAATTTCTTAAGGAAAGCTGCGGTACAAAGATAAATTACCGCATCTCTGGAATGGAACAAAATAAAATCATTCAAAGTAGTATATTTATCACAAAATATACCTATTTACCAGAAGCGTGCAATGAGAACAAGAAGCATGACTATTTCCTAAGCGTATATTTTGAAAAGAAACCGAAATCAGAGATATATCGCGTTATATACCTACCACAATAATTTTTTTTTTTTTTTTTTTTAAAAAATAGAGATGTGAACACGGAATACGTGTCACATCAATATTCTTACTATTTTCAAACTAAGCTAAGCGCTTGTACTATGAAAATAGGACTAACTTGCTAGTCTGGAGTGAGGATCGAACCCGCAACCTTTGGATCACGAGGCCAGTGTCCTAACCACAAGACCAACAAGCTACTCGTTGACATATTATTTATTTTTAATATTTCATAATATTCTGCCATTTGACTTCGATTTCGATTTTTTTCCATTTTCCAATTTTTTGGAACCAACTCAAAAATTATAGACTTATTGAGATCAGTGAAGGATTGAAATCGCTTGGAAACAGACGGTGTGGATAGACTCGACTATCAAGACTGCGATAAAGTATACGTGGGACAAACGACGAGTTCAATTTCCAAAAGGGTTAACGAGCACAAATAAGAGCATGCAAACTCGATCATCCAGGAAAATCGGCACTGGCTGAAAATTTTCTGGATACCGGCCATAATTTTTCATTCGAACCGAATATTTTTGGAATGCCTAAGAGTCACCATACGCGTCTTATCAAGGAAGCACTCAAAATCTACGAGAATCCGATAAATATTAATAGAAGTGATGGTCTAAAATTAAAAACATCATGGTATCCAATTCTTCAAAGTATCTCTGTCAAAATCAAGTTCACTATCTCGTCGGAGATTCCGCAGAGTAGTGATCAGACAATAGATGAAACATACCCACAACACAAGACAACACATGACTCCGACACGGTATTTCAAGCCACATTTCGATATTCGTATTTCGAGCCAATACTTAACCACAACACCAACACTCACGACAACCCATCAGCCCTGATGATAGACCCTGCAATGGGATTTGAAACTTTGGCCAGAAAAGTCGTCAAAACACGGCATAATACCCCAAAAGACACAAACCATAAGATTTTTTCCAATATGTTTAAATAAAAGTCATGCTTCTTTTTCTCACTGCATATCCCTGCTAACTACTTGTACATAATGATGTTACCAAGGGATTTCGAGCACACTAAAGTATTCATTTTGACAGAAAACAAGAAAATCAAAAAAAATATATATGAAGACACGCTTTTCTATGCTTTCTTTGGATACATACGTAATCTCTTTTTAAACATGATTTTTTTAATTTTATTTTTTAATATTTTCATATTTAAAACACATAATTTAATTTTGATAGATTTTTTATTTTTTTTAAATCACATAAAAATATAAAACTTATGCACGGAACCGGAGAATATGATAAGTGTGATAGATAACTGTTTTTTTTAATAATTATCCGTTCAGTATCCAAATATTAAAAAGTTGTGTATTGTATCAACACCTTTTGAACCAGTGGCATAAATACGTTGAACGTTATTTTTACCGACCAGTCTTTTTCTAAACCAAGGTATTCCTAAGATATTAGAAATATAATTTCAACATAACCCTAATTTATCGAATTTAAATTTTTTTCCAACGCTCTAATGTCAGAGTTGAATCTACTGACTAAAATTGATAAATTTGAAATCCGAACTTTTTTCATACTAATTTATGTTGATGTATCCCGAAGCTACGTAGGCATTGATTTTCCTTATGGTGCCATCTACTATTGGAGGTCGGCGATCATTCTGGCGATTACGATTTTATTTACTGCCACGCGGAACAAGTTACAGTCGAGTTACACTTATACCAGTCCCTCAAGTTACGCAGCATGAGATGAGGCGTAGGAACGCTTCTTTTACCCTGGATGAGGAGTTGGTTTAGACCATATTTTTGTGATCTTGGTTAAGTGTCCCTGTCTCCACCAAACCATGAACTAATAATACGTAGGCATTGAGTGTTAAATAAAAATGAAAAATTATTTATTTAAATCGAAATAATTAACAAATTATTTAATAATGTTTAGTTATCCATGTAAATGTTGGAAGTTTCAGAGCACTAGCTAGTCGGGAAGTTGGTGGAAAATAAATCACAGTAAACTTATATACAAACAAACTTTGAGTAGCTTGTTGGAGTAGTGGTCATGACGCTCGCCTAATGATCTGGTGGATATATCCAAACGACATTACTTCTGACCTCATTGACTGCTCGAGCGACCGAGCGTCATTCGCGGCTAGACCTCCTCAGTTTTTTTGTTGTAATTCCACCCAGAATTACGAAGAGTTACGGACTAACAGGCATTCGAAATTAGGATAGTTTATTTAGATTTTACATTCATACAATAACCATACATCTATAATATATATCTAAATAAAATGTATGAGGCAAGTATTAAAGGCAACGCGAACAGAGAGCGCAACGCGAAAGACCTGACATGATCAGATAAATCAAATATTGGAGGACGGTCCTGTTAAAAGCTTCATCAACCGAAAAGCCTTCACAGAAGAGTATAACATTAATAAAATATAATGTGATAGTTAGTAATTGCGTGCAATCAGTATATTAAAACAAGAGTCTTACATTATCATGTATTTGGGAAAAAAATGCAAAATTGCATATTTATCTACCAAATTACGCTCTTGTTTCTTCTTTGCATTCCTATTTATTTTTTTTATTTTTTTTCTCTCTCTCATATCTCACATAAGACTAATAGAAAAACTAAAAAATAATAGTCCTGATGGATATGCCTCATCGTGGTTAAACATATATTAATCAAATCGTACTCGAAGTGTAAAAATCTTTAATAAACTAAGAATGTGAAACTATTAAATATGGAATACCCCAGGGTACGGTATTTGGTCCACTATCCTTCATAATTTTCGTAAATGAAATCTTTAATATAAAAATGAACAGCGAAATAATCACTTACGCTGATGATACAGTATTATTATTGAATTCGAAAACATGGTTTGATGTTAAAAATGAAATATGTGAAGACATAAATAAATTAATAAACTGGCTCGATTCCAATATCTTATCATTAAATAGCGATTATACATATTATGTTCCATTTTCAGTAAACCTGTGACCTTCCATCAGATTTTAATATTATTCATAAAAATCATTAAATTTACATTTTAAATTTATATGCGCATACGTTATGGAAAAAAATTTAAAGTATAGATATTACAAATCTTTAAAGAAAAATATGTAATGGATTTTCTATCTTCCAGGTCTACAAAATCGTTTCTTAATCTAAATCCGCCCAAATATAAAACAAACGCAGCTCAGAACCATTATTCCTTAGGAATTAAAGCAATTAATTCACTAACCGAAAAATTAAAAAAAAATTTACGTAATACCTTACGTAATAAATTTTATAATCTAAAAATGTTTCGACCATTATCTAGCAATAGAGATAAAATATTCTCCACTGCGTAAACACTCACATATATTTATGTATCTATATAAATAGGAATGGTATTTAAGCAGCCAGATGAATAATTAAATCCGTCCTCATTACATTTAAATATTGTACACCTAGTTTCAGATATTATGTTAATCAGTTAAAATTTGGTTCAGCGAAAATATTGTCGAAAATAACAACTTTCGCGCAAACATCATAAAATGTCGGAGATGAAAACAAGTGGTGTTTTCGTGCTCGGCTTGTTAACTCCAAATATATATCTGGTTATAATTATGTTTTTTTTTGTTTAAAATAATACGAATTTCAGTCAAAATAAAGCGTTAAAAACCGCTACAGAAGCGCTCTACTGTAAAGATCGTATCTTGAATAGCCTAATTTCCCTTTTTTCTTTAAACACCTCAATAAAAATGAATTATACATGGCGCTAAGGACCTGCTGTATATTTTTTACGAATTTTCTGAACGCTAGTACTTTTCAGTATGAATCGAGATATGAAATTAAAATAGATAGTACCTTTGAATTATATCGCGTAGCAAAAATTGCTTTCAAAAAAGTATTGCGTATATCAGATACATGTACCAAAGTACCCCTAATTAAACATTTTTTAAATTAAATTTCTATCTCCCCTTCCCACTTAAACATCTGACACTAATTTTAATTTATTTTAATAAAATAGACGCATTCAGAGATATTGAAAATATATACATTTAATACAAGCAATAGTTATTGTCACGTCTGTAAAGAAATAAACATTACACATTAAAAACACTAAATTTTTTTATTTTATTATTTGTGTTAATCTACTTATATTCATTAATTACACCTACATGTTTCGGAAAAAACCTTTCCATCGTCGGAGTATTTTATGTGTTCTTGTTATACTTGTTGATCTAGTGGTCGGTGGTTTGAGCCCCATCCCAGAACATCAGTAAGTTAGTCCTATTTTCATAGCACAAGCTTTTGACTTAGTTTGAGAAAAGTAAGAATATTGTTGCGACACGTAATCCGTATTTGCGTCTCTATTTCTTTAAAAAGAAAAAAAACATATATTATTATATTTAAACTAAGAAATATAATTTATTGTGTTACCTCTTTGCTTAGAATAAATAAAAATAAAAAACAATCTACGCGGAAGCGCAAAGTACATTATTTATGCAAACAAACACTTCACCATTGAGACAACCACCCTTTTCACCCGGGGCTTACTAAAGCCCTATTTATTTAAATCAAACACTTGAATCACGGACGCTCCATTGACTCCACACGTTTCTGGACACAAACATTTAACATTTCTCCTGGATCTCACCTCCCTTCTTCCATAAATATTTATCCAATCGAATTTACTATTCTGAATCTAATACAAAACAAAATTTATACTTGCAAAACACAACGAGGGCGTCCTGTATTTGAATTGCTAATCCGGACCATCTACAACGGTCAGCTTGACGCTTGAGCTTTGCGTTTATGGGAAAGCTCTTGTGTGAAGGGCCGCCTTTACTTTACGGGGGCCTATTACCGCCTGTCTCCCCATCGCCAAGATTCCGAGACTTTTAACTGCGGACTTACCCGAGGTGCCAATTTGAGCCCCATTTGTTTATCACAATGACTTGTGTTTTGGGTCAAGTGCTGTCTGTTCCTTTGAAGAATGAAGTGAGATTGAACATTTCAAGAAAATAACCTTTACCAGCGGCGCCAATTTAGATACCACTTGTATATGTATTAAACAATAATTTATGTTTTTTTATGACAAAAACATGTTGCAGTTTAAATACACATAGATAATTTAATAAAATAAATAATTTAATAACTTTTTTTCATTGTTACAACATGCTGTTTCTTTCTTTAAAAATATTAAAAGATATTGAAGAATATGCTTGCCGAAGCTGCTAATTTGAGTACATTTTTTATCATAATAATACATTTTTGGATCAACATGCTATCTGTTTTATTGAAAAGCAAAAATGCTATTCTATGATTCAAGAATATTACTTTAAACAACGGACTTACCGAAGGTGCCTATTTGAGTCCCACTTATTTAGAAGCAAAAAAATGTAAGGATTCAAGAATATTTATATTAACAGCTGCCTTACCAAAGGTGCCAATTTAAGTCCCATTGGGTCAAGATGCGATATGCCCCTTTGAAAAGCAAAAAAATATATATAAGGTATCAAAAAAATAACTTGCATCCAACATATTTATTTGTCTCCTAATTGAAAAGTATTCGGAATATGCGTTTTTCGCTAATGTACAATATTCACATCATGTGGACGTGGTTCAAGATTTTTAGGATTAGGGTAAAAATGTATGGTAATACTTGTAATGTATGGACTTGTCAGGTAGAAAGCTACAACAGGGTGAATTATCACAGAAAAATATTCTTACAATGCAACAAAGAATAGTAATAAGAATATAATAAATTGAAAATTTGTGTTTTTTTAAATGTATTATTTATTTATTTTGTCATGTAACAGAAAGATATAAATACATGGTTAAGAAAAGAATACAAACAAAAAGTTATATGACACCCATGATTAGAGGACGAAACAAATAAGACAATTTGATAGAGTTATTTAACGTATTTTTTTATTTTAACAATAAAATAAAAACATTAATTTAACAGACAATGATAAAACTCAGTGATAATAATAATAAAAAAAGTGAAAATAAAGAGTTATAGTTAGTAATGCGTATAATATAAACTAATATATAAAGTTTGTAAGTTTGGATGTAGGAGGTAATCTCTGAAACTACTGTTCCGATTTCCAAATTTTTTCACCAATATTTAGGATGAACTTTCAGAATGGACATAAGCTATATTATTTCGTTAAAATAAAAGGGCTTTTCGTGGTCACCAATTTTAATAATAAGTCAATTCGACGACAAAATGGTCGAGGGATGTTTTTTTAAAAACGCTGCCTTAACTCTAAGAAATATTTAAATATTTTCTCCATAGAAGTAGAAAAACTCAAAAAGTTCTATAAAAAAGTCAACGTCGACATTTATTTATGGGTTAAGGTTAATACACAAATTAATAAAATATGACTAAGAGCTTACTCTTTTATGTGCGAAGCCGCGCGGGCATGGCTAGTAGGTATATATAATACACATGTCATTGAGTGTGACGAGTTTCCAGTATCTGCCTCACCGTACGACAATACTCTTTATATTTGGTGTTAAAAATATCTATTGAATTCAAAAGGTATAGTCTGTCTATATAGAGGATTTCCTATTATTGGTGTGATAAGTTGAAAGGGAAAAAAGGTAGATCTGTCTGTATTATAATATACAATCGCTTGTTCTACACATATAAATATTTCGATTTGGGTGGACACGTCTTGCGACTGCTAGACCGATGACTACCACAATGTAAGTTCGTGGCAACTGCGAAGGGAAGGCTACCAGTGGATCATCCCATACAAAGCTGAGATAAATTGCAAAAAAGATTGTGCTACATCGAGTTGAACCTTTGGACGAGTTGCAATTGGTCAACCGGAAGTTGAGATTTCGTGATCATAATATATCAATATGATTCGTTCTATATGATTTCTCTGATCATGTAGAACGAATGAGAGAAGAAAGGATGGTTAAGAAAATATATGGGGCGAATTTTGAAGGCAACAGGCGAAAGACCTGGCATGATCAGATACTACAAATATTGGAGGATGGCCCTGTCAAAAGCTTCAACGACCGTAAAGCCTGCATGAGAAGACGTATAAATGTAGCCGAAGCAAAAGTGGTGTACCAAAATTGAATAATATGGCATTCTATCCCCTCTGCCGGGAAATGGCGTTTTGGTTAGTTAGTTAGTTAGTCTTTTATTTCGGAATTAAACGTAAAGTAATAATTTAAAAAATACAATTTAAAGTTAAAAAAATCAATAGATTTTGTAAATGTCTCATAGAGACGAAGTTATTTTTTATATGGGAAGGAAGGAACGAAAGTCTATTTTTTAGATGTTTAAAGGGCTAACGACTAACAGCAGGGTTAGCTAAAGTGATCACTTTACACAATGCAATGTAACGTTCATCAGTTCCACCTAGGATGAACTAACACATCTATCAAATTTTTGGAATTTATATATATTATGTTAACTTTGTCCTCCTTGTTCCGTATATATGAGTTGTATTTTATTTTGAAAAAAAATGTTGAAAAGTAAATTGATACAAAGTTTAAAAACAACTGGATAAATGTACAGGATCAAAATTTAAATGAAATAGAATGGAAAGTCCTGTAAGAATGATAGCCGTATTTTCTCAATCACTCGAAAAGCTTTTTCGTTAATCCAAATTGCAAAGAGCTGTTCTGTCATTCATTGTTGATTTGCTATTAACTTCTGTCACTTTTTAATTAGATTCAAACAAAGCCAATAAATTTGTCCGTGATCGAAGATTTTGAGATTTGGATTTCGACTAATATTAAACTTAACTAAACTGGATATTCTATAATTGATTGCTATTTTGAATTTAATTATTTTTCAAATGCAGTTTTTCGATAGTTCTAACAATTATTATATTTAAAAACTAAGAAGATTTGTATAATCCACATTTTTTTAAGGACTACCTGTTTCGATACCACATCATCTTTGTTAGGACTTATTATTTCCATAAATGAAATTTGTAAACAAATTAAAATGGGGTATGGCCTCGTTTGTGGTGGAATTAAATAATGTGTTTTTCATTAAATTTATTGGATATTGATTATATTAGATTTAGGATTCAGGAACTGTTTGATTTCTAACATTTCTCAATTATTTAACCTAATTATTTTATAATCAATGTGTAAAATTTTAAACACATTTTTTTAAGAGTGTGGCTTGTCTCAAATTTTGGGAAATTGTCATTACTTATACGTCTTAGGATCTCTTTTATTGAAAATATTAAAACAAAACGTCGTTCTACCTCAAAAAGTACTCAAGAATTACAATTAAGTTTACATACACCGGAATGAAGCGTGAGATTTTATTAAGAATTTACCTAAAGGTCTAATGCAACCAGGTAATTTTTTTAGATACTTAAATTCTTATTCAGATTAAAAATATATAAGATATCCTGTGGATCTGTGAATATTTAATTTTTATTTGCATATAAAATCATTAAGATAATAAAAAATAATTAAGAATTTTCTTGTAATACTTTACAACAACATCAACACTCACAATAAATCAGACCTGATGATGGACCCTACAAAGAAATCTGAAACGTCACCCAAAATGGTCGCAAAAATTTGGAATGATACCCCAAAAACCTTAACTAGAAGATTCTGAACGACCGTGAAAAACCACGAGGATTTTAATTAATTTGATCTCAGGCTAATCTATCTCTTGAAATGGACCGATGTTGTAGAGCAACTCTCAGTATTATCTTCGCAAATTGGACCATAAATCTTTCACAGGATTTTGAGCTTAAATACCTGCAATTTCAGAGAGTTGCAGTGCTCAGAGTCCAGGATTTCGCTCAGTATATTAACATTGGGCTACTTAGTATAGGACTTGTAGGAGTTGTCTCTTGAAATTACTGTGCAGAGGCTATACTCCTCGGCAAAACTATGTGTTTAGTAAGGCAATTAATGGAGAAATTTGTGACTTTATTAATTGAATAGGAGGCATTTACTTGGTGGCGCAACAACAGGAACAATACCATTCGATGCATCAAAACTTAATACACCTTATTTTTTTTTAAATATCTTAGAATTTTTGTTAGGTGTAGTTAACCTTCAAGAGTCGATTTTAAGAATTTGAACTAAGTACCACGCGCAAAATTTTAAAATACAATTGTAAAATATAATAGTACGTACTTATTTTAGATATTTTAATATAAAGATAAAAATAACTTAAAACTCCTTATTTTTTTTAAATACTTTAATGTTGCGGCGTTAATAATTTTAGGAATTCTAAGTACCATGGGTAAAATTTTAAAGTACAATCGTAAAATATGATGTTTCGTACCTTTTTTTATACATTTTTATTTATTAATACACACTTGGAGCTTTTATATGGAAGAAATTAGTAAACATAATAAAAGTGCTATATAAATACTTTTTTTTTCTATTTATTTTCTTTACATTTTATAATATTAGGTCCTTACATATGAAATTGGCGTTTAGTATGGGAGGAACATAAAGCCGATTTTTTTTAATTATAATATATTTATTTAATCAAAGTATGTACCATTGCTATCTATGCACTTTTGCCATCTCATAGGTAGTTCATCGATTCCTTTACTAAAAAAACCATTCGGACGGGAATAAATAAAATCTTTGAAGGCGGTTTGGACTGCCCCATCGGAGATGAATTTTTTCCTTTGCAAGAAGTTATCCAAATTTCGAAAAAAATGGTAATCTGTTGGGGCAAGGTCCGGAGAGTACGGTGGATGTCTTAGACATTCCAATTGAAGCTCCTCTAATTTGGTAGCCGTCTGTTGTGCAGTGTGTGGTCTAGCGTTATCATGAAGCAGCAGTGGCCTAGAGCGATTAACCAGCCTCGGTTGTTTAGCAGCTAGCTTTTCCATCATGGTTTGCAGTTGCTGACAATAGACATCTGCCGTAATCGTCTGGCCAGATTTAAGAAAGCTGTAGTGAACGACACCAGCACTAGTCCACCAAACGCTCACAAGTAACTTTTTTGGAGTCAATTTTCGCTTGGGGCATGGTTTGGCTGGTTCGGCAGGGTTCAGCCATTGCGATGAGCGCTTCCGATTATCGTACAGGATCCACTTTTCATCACAGGTAATGATTCGATTTAAAATCCCTTCATTATTGTGCCGGTTGAGTAATGCAACGCAGCAGTCAACGCGCGTTTGTTGATTTGCTTCACTCAATTCGTGAGGTACCCACCTTTCAAGCTTTTTCACCTTACCAATTTGCTTCAAGTGGATTAAAACAGTTTTATCACTAACACCGCAGCCTGCAGCTAACTCGGATGTGGTTTGCGATGGATCCGCTTCCACAATAGCCTTCAATTCTTCATTATCAACTTTGGTCTCCGGCCGTCCACGGGGCTTGTTCTGCAGGTCGAAATTTCCAGAACGAAAACGTTGGAACCAAAAACGCACTGTGTTTTCTTTTGCGGCACCGTCGCCATACACATCATTAATCCTTCGAGCCGTTTCTGCAGCACTGGTGCCACGGTGGAACTCGTACTCGTAAATAACGCGATATTTCAAGTTTTTCATTTTGTAAACTGAGTGACGCAAAGAAAAAAACAATTGAGGAAAAAACAAATGAATTATAATTTTCAAAACACAAATTCATGAGTAAATAGCTGTATAAATTTGGATTTGGAATTCCTAACCAAAGAGAAGATATTTGAGATCATGTTTTCCAGTACGGCAAAACGCCAATTTCATATGTAAGGACCTAATATTTAGTCCCACAAAACGACTAAAAAGACGTTTGTCTGTAGGTTCATTTTTACAATTGTAAGTTACACTATTACAAAATATTTTTCACTTTATAAACATAAGAGATAAAAAAACGAAAAAAATTAAGTACAAAAAACAACATAAAAAAAATTTCAGTACAAAGTTAAAAATTTTAAGCAAATTAAGAAAAGAGCAATAAATAAAGAAAATAGCAAATTAAAAATATATATAGCAAAAATTAAGGAAAAAGAAAGTGAAATATATATAAATATAAACATCACTAATTATTCAAAGTCATTATCGTAATAAAACACTTAATATAGTTCATAAATAACTAATGTCGTTTTCTATCACTTTTTAAGTTCTGCCATTGACTTTGTAGTTTTTAAGCCTGAGTGAAAGGTGCTTTGTATTTTGTTCAAGAACATTGGAACTCGATATTCAAGTGTCCTCAGACCATTTTTGTTTGTTGTTTTGTTATTGTTAATATTTGATTTGAAACGCATCTTGTGTTTTTGCCATGATCAATTACTTTTTTGTAACTTTCATTTTCGTGATTTTCTTATATCAGCAGAAATTATCAGCATAATTATAAAATGTCCAAAAAATTAAGATAAGATAAAAATGAAGATCACAGGTACCTACCCAACTAAACATTTGCTTGCGTACTTGTTTTTTTAGAACGAATTTTGGAAAAATTTAGAAATTCTTTGCTTACCAAACAAATTCATTGACTTTAATTCGTTTCACACACGAATTTTTCATAAAATTAGAGCGAGAATCATCTATGAAATGAAGCATGATATACCGTGCCACAATGGCTAGTTACACGATAATTTATCATGTTTACCAAACTAGTAAAAATCACAAGACCCTTTATGATTTTAAATTAAAATGGAAAATCAAAAAAATTTCTGCGCCTAGATATGTAAATGGCTAGCAAGCTTAGAATCCGTCTACTTAGCATAAAAACATGGTGTGCCTTAGTGAGAAACTATCATTTGTTAGCTAGGATAACAAATAAGCTAAAAACTTAGGACCTTTAAAAAACTCGTGTGCTTTGAACTTAGTGATCATTTTGGGACTGGCTTGATAGATGAAAAATGTTGAATGGTAAATGAATTCAGATAGAGAATGTGACAAGGAATAAGCACTTAAAAAATTTGAAACTACAAAACGTAAATATAGTGAATATAGTGATTATCCATAAAACAATCAAACATAACTGTATAAAATCAAATGTTGTTTTTTTTCCCAAATTTTATCTTTATTTTCAATATTTGTACATTGAAATATATAAGTTTTATGGAAAATACGACTTATTGAGTTGATAAAACTGTGAAAAATCAAAATAAATATCGCTGTTACCTTGATAAACAATTATTTCTTGCAATTTTATTAATCATCGAATCGATATTTTAACCATTAGTTATAAGATTAAAAATATCCACTTGATACCTTATAAAGAATTGATAATGAACCAATTGTCTAGGGGAGAAATTTTTAGAAACATGATTGACTCATAAAATTATGTCCTGTACGTGCAAAATAAATATATTCGTAATCTAGGTCGTGCTGAAAAATATAGAACGGACGTAATGAATAGGCACACCATAACACGTAGTATGTAACTAAAATAAACTAATCATTTCGATGCGTTTAATGAAAGCATTCAAAACCATTCCATAAGAGGTACTCACCTCACAAATTGCACAGTAAATGGAGTAATCTGTTAAGCAATAATTAAAAAAATACCCTTCTTCCAACCGTACAAGTATTAAATTCATTACTAATTACGACTGTTAAGGAAAAGTACTACTCCCCTTTAAACAATAGTAGTGATAAAGTACCGGTATAGTACATAGTTTAGCTTAGTGCCTCGGCTAGGGAGCCAAAATGCTACAAAAGGGAAGACCCGAAGACGCTCTCAAGAATTATATTTTTTCTGAAGTTAAACGATTTTTAATGTCAGATTTTTATCGCAAACAATCGCCTACATCCTTTGAGTTCCTGCTACAAATGACTTGGAAATCATTAAAAAGGCAATTCGAGAAGGTTCTTTATAGTATTCCACATTCTTCACAAATTTTGAAATTCCCTTCGTTCTTCTTCGGAAGCGCTGCAATTCTTTTTTATTTTAATTCAATGAACTATTGGAGGCATTCCATTAGCTTTTAGCAGCCGGTATTGATCTTTTTTACGTCCGTTGGAAGAATTTTGCACTTGGACTTGATTGCAGAATTATTTACGTTCCCTAGAATATTTTGTGCCATTGTGTAAAAGACGTGAAAGATTTTCTTTATAATTATTTGTTTTATCTTAAAAATTTTTGAGTTATTTAAAACTAGAATATTTTACACATTTCAGTACTCAAAAGTTTACCGACGATAATGATAAAATCAAATAAATTGTTAACGTTTTTGTTTCTTAAAATGCCCCAGAGTCGAGATTTTAATTTAATGCATTATGTAATTAAATAAAGTTATATATCCCGAGTTTAACCATCATATTGAAGTACTTATTAGCTGATATTTCTATTTTATTTACTAACTCATAATTTCTAAATAAATGTATTTATTTATTTAGGCATTCAAAATGAATACAGAACTATACACTTGAATATTTTTTTAAAAATTTTTCTGTAATTTACATTATTGTTTTTAATGTTGTTATGTACAATAAAACTATACTTAAATTTATGGTAAAGGAGATATACATACAACATATCCACTTACGAACCAAATTTATAATTAATATAGCAGATATTTTTTTTTCCTTTTGGCATCATTGATCGTTTTCATTACGTCCTAACTACTAACAAAACTGCAAAATTAAAAAAAAGCGATAAAAAATAGCATATTAGACTTTTAGTTGATCAATATTAATAGAATTATCTTAAATATAGTATTTATTTAAATAAATATATCGATTGCGGATTAGTTACTGATTTGATTCGGAATCGGAATTCGGAAATTGATTGGTTTTTAATTCTTATGATTTCAAAAAATTACTTAATAATCATTTAAAAACTGAGGTGGATTTGGATACTTTGAAACCATATTTGAATATTTAAAAAAAAGTTAGTAAATTAACACGAAGATGCGAGAATGGACGGAAAATGAAGAAGACAAAGACAGACTCGATTTAATTAAAGGCGTTTAATCACGGAAAAATTCTAACTCCCTTTCTCTTGAATGATTACGAACGAGGTGTTTCAGGATGTGGACCGAAAACGCCTTTTAATTGCAAAGAAAATTGAATTTCGTTACCTAGTTTGAATAAAAGGAGCATTTATAATTTTCAAAGGGTGTTTTTATAAAAAATTAAAAGCCGTGATAAAAATTATTTAAGGTGAAATATCGGTGAGCGAATTTGTAATTACTGCTCGAAATGTTTCAGTAATTTACTTGGTACTCATTAACCAAATACGATGCTTTTATATAGTTGAAGCTGTGGAATTCTGTGCCCTTTTGACTTTGATTAATTTTATTGGAAAATTCTGGTCCTGGATAATTGTGCCAATATTTTTAGCAAATTAAAAACCTATGGGCTGACAAAATGTTTCGTACAATAGGGTTTAAAATAAAAAGTGCCTTTTCTACAACGAATTGAGTACACATTGTGGTTGGTATGTTGTCAGTAGTAATGAATACGTGGAATTTATATTATATTTATTAATATATATTAAGTGGCCCGATTTATAAAATATTTTTATTGATACCTACACACATAACGTGATATATGTTTGTATAAATTACATACCCATTCTACAATACTGAACAGGTGGATTTCTGCTTTAATTATGAGTTGAAAAGGTTTAAGCAATCATGACCTTACATCAATAGTTGTGGAGATAAGCAATATCATTTTTTTCAATATTCTGTCTTATTTTTTGCAAAAAATTTACCTATCATTACTTATATGGATTTTAAAAAATTCATTGGTTTCAATAAAATGAAATGATAAATACACTGTAGAAATCGAAAAATAATATTTTTTATTTATTTATATATTTTTTGATATTTATTACATTATACATATGCCAAACCGCACAGCAGTTTTACAGCGTACTCTTGTTGATGCAAGGTTTTTAGCATTTTATTTGACTAATATTGAATTGTAACCCGTCAAAAATGACGGAACTTTTACATGTCGATTTCTTAGGAATGAGTATTTATTTATTTTGTTAAAAAACAAATTCGAAAAATTTTTTTTCGAAAAAAATATTTTTGAAAAAAAAATTTTTTCGAATAAATAGTTTACATTACGAAAGTTACCGACGTTGCACGAAGTTACGCGGTCTGACAGACAGTAAAATTATTATAATTGGAATTTTCGCACGTCAAGGCGTCAAGTATATTCTGCTAATGAGAATAAAAAAGTCTTACTTCATAAATAATACCGATTTACGAGGTACCCTTCACAAAATTATCTTTCAATAATGTCACCGATAGATGTCGGTAGTCGTGCCCCATTGTTCCGCGGGAGGGTGTGGGTCTGGGGTGGGCCGAGCTTATGTTCGGCTCGTGAATATTCATGGTTTTTGGGGTTGGGGTTTGGTTGAAACGTGACACCGAAGACTGACGGAAATCCCCGAAGACTGACGGAGCACGGGCGTAGTTAACAAAGCTTCCAAATTCAAAATTAACTCTCGCAAACCGCAGGATTTGAATATTGTGTATCAAAGTCGATTTACTATCATATAGTTACAAACGTATACGTCACGTGATGGATTTTATTGCTGACATAAGCCAATTAACACGTATAACAATTATAGGGATAACACATAATTATAGATAGACTAGCTGTTCGTACCCGGTGTTGCACGGGTTAAGGATTAAGTTGAAAATAAATGTGTGAGGGGAAACAAAGGTTTGTTTTGAATGGTATAGATTTGCATCAAAAATATATCAGGGAGAGCAGAAAAGATAAAAGAGGAAGGAGGAAATATCGCTTATGTTACCTGCGGAGTCCTAAAAAATAAGTTTCCAAATTTTGATTCCTATCGGTCAAACGGTACAGATTTGCATCGAATATATGTCAGGGTTAGGGGAAGGGGTATGAGATTAGGAGGGAAATATCGCCTATGTTACCCGCTGAGTCTTAAAGAATAAGTTTTCAAATTTTGAGTCCGATCGGTCAAACGGTACAGATTTGCATCGAAAATATATCAGCGGAGGGAAAGGGTTAAAAGAATAGGGGGGAAATGTCGCCTATGTTACCCACCTAGTCCTAAAGAATTAGTTTCCAAATTTTGAGTCCGATCGATCGAACGGTACAGATTTGCATCAAAAATATGTCAGGGGGAGGGGAAAGGGTATGAGAATAGGGGAGAAATATCGCCTATGTTACCCGCTGAGTCCTAAAGAATAATTTTCCAAATTTTGTACCCGATTACAGATTTGCATCGAATATATGTTAGAAGGAGGAGAAGGGGTATGAGAATAGGTGGAAAATATCGCCTACGTTACCCGCTGAATCCTAAAGAATAAGTTTTCAAATTTTGAGTCCGATCGGTCAAACGGTACAGATTTGCATCGAATATATGTCAGGGTTAGGGGAAGGGGAATGAGATTAGGAGGGAAAGATCGCCTATGTTACCCGCTGAGTCCTAAAGAATAAGTTTTCAAATTTTGAGTCCGATCGGTCAAACGGTACAGATTTGCATCGAAAATATATCAGCGGAGGGGAAGGGTTAAAAGAATAGGGGGGAAATGTCGTCTATGTTATCCACCTAGTCCTAAAAAATTAGTTTCCAAATTTTGAGTCCGATCGATCGAACGGTACAGATTTGCATCAAAAATATGTCAGGGGGAGGGGAAAGGGTATGAGAATAGGGGAGAAATATCGCCTATGTTACCCGCTGAGTCCTAAGTAATAAGTGTCCAAATTTTGTACCCGATTACAGATTTGCATCCTCTGAATTGAATTATTTGAATTTGATTACAGATCTGAATCCTAAAGAATAAGTTTTCAAATTTTGAGTCCGATCGGTCAAACGGTACAGATTTGCATCGAATATATGTCAGGGTTAGGGAAAGGGGTATGAGAATAGGGGGACATTTTGCCTATGTTACCCGCCGGGTAACATAGGCAATTTTAGTACATTTTTTAAAACAGTCTTTCACAAAATTATCCCAAGAAAATTTAGAAAAATTGTTTAAAAATGTTTTTGATCGTCGTTTAATCTTTTTTAATTAAGGTATTTGCATAGTAATACGTATCAAAATAATATTTTTACGGTTTTAAAACTTTTCTCAACGCTTGAATATGAAAACAAAATTAGTGAAGCGGTCCTCAACAACGAAGCTCAAATCCCTGAGACCAACTGGATCATAGGCTAGAATCGTTATGAAACATATTTTTAAATTAAAGTCAAATTTCAATTTAAGATTTGTCAATAAACTGCAACAAAATTAATTCCCGCCACTTTCCCGAGATAGATTTAAAGCAAATTAATTAAAAATAAAGAAATGTGGGTAATATTCGCATTGCACCGATAAAAAAACAAAATTGAAATATAATACATCTACGCCACTGCCTTTAGGGTTTTTGCTTAATGATCGTAATACGATACGATAACGACTGTATTAGTGAGCGTGACGCGCGCGGGTATGTGTTACATAGGATAGGGTGACCATTAGCACGACTTAGATTACAATTTGCCTGGTACTAATGGTCGTAGGTACAAGTGTGATAATTTATTGCCACACCATTTTGAGTCTTGCACCCAAAAGGAATAGTGTCAGTTATTCGGAAAATGTTAAACTATATCGGTGCAAAAATAAATTAAAATATTACTGTATAATAGTGTTGGCGAAATATTTTTGGTAATGGATCAGAAAAAAGTTAGATTTTGGTGAAATATTTGAACTGGGGAATAATAATAAAATTGTGGTTTTACGGCTGTTTTATATTGTGTGCACTGTGTTATACAAGCTTTTTAGCCGACGCGATGATTCGTATCCAATTGCAGAATCCAAGATTAGGCTTGAACATCCCAGAAACTTTTTAGTATCATTATAAATAACTCTATAAACACACTTAATTTTTTTCTTCTTCAAACATAGTCAAATTATTTTGTGGTGACATTGTAATTATAATTTATAGAAATAAACTTTTTTTTATTGAAAAAAATTCAATGTTTCAAAGCCAATGGCCCCTTCGACAGGATAACAAATGTATAATTGATCATATTCAGAAAAAAACTGATCATTGCAACGCAGCTGTCAATGTTTATTATTTTTATTTTTGTGTACGTGTCACATGAATATTTTGACTATATTTTGACCTAACCTAACCTATCCTCACTTAACCTAACCTAAAACATGTGCTGAAAAATGTTTAAAAAGTATTTAAACCCAGTAATAAATCTTTATTATGAAACAAATCTTCAGCGATTTTATTGAAAATACTATAGAGATAAATAATTATTACAATAAAGGATGAAAGGTTTTTTCATCAATAAACTGTGAAATAAATAAATTCTTATTGAAAGTTAAAATAATCGATTCTCTATAATTTATCCAGTTTTATTTTTTTTATGTTTTACAAACTCTCTCTTTAAATTGATTAAAATGTATGAGAGTCACTTAAAACTTTTCAAGGGTTCGCCGTTGTTACTGTGGAATACAATCATTAATCTGCGTCAAGATTGAAGAAAGTCATTTAATTATACTCAACGTCAAAAGCACACTATCGTGTGTGGAGCCGACGATGTTCCACTAATGAAATCAGTGATTGATTCGTGGTAAGATAGTATGGAATTTTCGCCGACTTATTGTTTAAACTATTATTCTGAATTTCATTCTTAGTTAAAAGACTTATTTTATCTTTTTTTTTGTTGTTTTTTCATTTTTTTTTTCAATTGGTTGAGCAACTTTGTTATCTAAAAAGAGTTTTCATAGGTATTTTTCGCTGTACGTATAAGATCTTTTTGGCCAACGTTTTGAATTCAGAAAGGTCGTTGTTAGAAATTTTAACGATATTTTTATAGTATCCACCAGTATTTTTAAGCATCAGATTATTAAATTCACATCTAATTAAGGAAAAAAACCTTTCATCCATTATTAATAAAATTATTTATCTCTGTAGTATTTTCCATAAATTATCTTTGTTGCTCAAGATTTGTTTTTTAATAAAGATTTATTAAAAAATAAGTTTTAAACATTTTTCAACACAAGTGTATAGGTTAGTTTGAATAAAGCCAAAATTTTCTGTTTAACAAGACGTATTCAAAAATAAAAATAATTAATTGTGACAGCTCCGTTGCAATGACCAATTTTTTTCCGATTATGGTTAAACAGAAAATTAAAGTACCTATATAAAATTAGCTTTGATTTATTAAGAACATGTTGTTATTTAAGTTAAATTTAAGAAACATATGAGATGTTTAAATAAAAATAACTTTTCTGAATTCGCTAATCGTTTTATTTAAAATAACCATTGTTCCTCTGAAAATACAGGATACAGTATTCTATACATTGATAATCAAGGTAGAATTAATATATGACACAAGATTATTAAAAGGCCTTAGAAATTTTGAAATCCATAAATAATATTAAATGCATAATTAATAATCAGCAGAATCTAACCTCCAGTCGGATCTTTAATATATTCCCACTCACCATTTCATCTCCCTCTTTTCCTCGCCCAAACATGTATTTTCACCCCCTCTCCAATCAACCATCCACCCCCACTTAAACAAAACCTGATTATCATACATTATTTCCCGTATTTTGTTATATGAGTTAGTATCTATTTTAGTTTACCGGGAAGAAGAAACGATGGCTCCGAAATTTGATGTTACCAAAATAAAGCGTCCCTAAAGCAAGCGAATTTGTGTGTAATTTAATTTATAGATTTTTATTTCACAGCACGTGTTATTTATTGTTGAAATATTCAGTTAAAAAGTTCATCAGCCCGACTGAATAAATTATGTTCCACCCTGTGTAAAAGAAACTCAAGCAAGGGGTTGAATTGTCAACATGGCGTATTTTCTTGACTAACTTCCGTACAATTACCGGGAGAATAAACACAAAACACGTAAATTTCGTGTTTTTATTCTTACTCCAAAAATTTAAACACAATTTTCGGTATCGCAACATTTTCTACGAGCCTATTTAAAATTTCCAACAAAATACGCCAATTTGCACAATAACAGTGCACGTTAGCCTTTAGTTGGAGCAACACGCATATGAAAAGTATTTTGTTAAGGTGTTGGTGTGTAAATAAATAATACTATGGTTGTGTTGTGTAGTGATATTTAAATACTAGCGTAGTGGTTGTCCTAATGAAGACATGGGTTACGTCTCGAAACCGGTAGACAAAAAAATAATTTAATTGTAAAAATAAAGTGATTATATACTAACTAAAATAACATTTTCTTAATAATTTATCCGTCTATCTGTCTGGCTGTCTATCCGTAACTTTCTGAAACGTCTGTAACTTCTTTTATAAAAAACTTTTTTTTCTTCTTTCTTCTTCTTTCAGTATCCTGTCGGGTCTCCCTAATACCCAAGAGAAACCATCTCTATCTTGCGTAAATTGCAGCAGCTCCTTGACTCCACTGCATTCAATCCACTTTCATTCCTTTTTTGCCAATTCCAGGATTCACTTCCATGGATCACAGTAGGCATGGATTTGACACTAGAACGCCTTTATGTACCGCTTATCTTGCTTCTTTTGACAGGTTTTTATTGGCCATAATGCCATTCAGAGCACCATTTACTTTGTTACCCGCAGACACTCTCCTTTTGATACCGTTCTCAGCCTTGCGTCTAACTAAGAAAACGGAGAAAAAATGCAATAATTATTCATACGTACCGCAAAACGATCATTAGTGCCCTGAACCGCTGAATTTAACATAGTTTCAACGGAGGCATTACAAAAGATCAACGCTGAAGCTCCTTAAGCTCACTTGTGTCAATTGCCCTACCTAATTGGGTCAATTGGAGAAAAAGCTCTCTATCCTCCTCCAACCAGGGGTGGTAATTGGCAAAACGTGTAATCCATCCCTCTCTCTGACGTCACGCGGGGTGAGTATCGGAGGCAAAGAGATCAAGATCTTTCTTCATAATCCCCTCGAGATGTAATTCGGTTTTCTCTGGAACTCGTTCAAGTTGTGTACACTTTTCCCTTTGCGTGAAATTTATTGGCAATCTGATTGTCGACCTTTTGTTTTTATTTGACAATAAAACCAACACTTTGCCTGTCGTGAATACGCATACAAGAACATTCACTGTATTGAGTTTAGATTGCTTATGTTTTACAATATCCTATATATTTACTTTATAAATCAATATGTCTCATGGAGACGAAGGTATTTTTTATTTGGGAGAGCAAGTATGGAAGTCTTTTGGATGTTCATAGAGCTAACGACCCATCATATGGCTGGTTTAAGTGATCAATTTACATAATACAAGGTTCACTAATTCCACTCACGATAGACTACCAAATCTATAATTTTTATAAGTTGTATATACCTACTCATATGTATAATTTGCAGATATGAGTTGTATTTTACTACCGTCACCTGTGGTTAAAATTTGTTATTCACATAAACTAGTGCAGATATCACCGTTGGTAATGAGATATCTCCATTTTGATTAAAGGTTTGAAGCAATTTTTTATGCCTACGGCATTCTTCCGAATTATAAATATTTATAATAGAATACGCCTGAAAAATATTTCACTTTTATATATAATGAAATAATGCTGTCTCCCTGGGGATAAAATCCAGTATTGTGATAATGAAATATTTGAACCTATTCAAAATAATCTGAATTTACATTTTTATTTATAATAATCCGTATAAACTTTGGCTCATATCTAATACAACCTTTCACAATTTTTGCTGTATATTAGTATTCAACTGGGCCTAAGACACATCCCTGAGTATGAGGACTGAAATAATAATAAATAAATGAACCTATACCTATGTATAATAAACATGTACATTTATTCGAACATGAATGTAAACATTTACATGAACACGGACAAAAAATATAATTTCAAATTCGTGTACCCACATTGACATACAAAAGTATATATAAAAGCTTTAAAAGTGTACATTTTATTTATTTTTAATATGTATAATAATGATGTAGCTTAAAATATAATGACTTATAATATAATATAATATTACATTATCTATATTTTTGATTTATAATTTTGCAAATAAGAATACAATAATTGCAATAAATTTAAATAAGTAGGACCTGTCAGACAGAAGATATCGTTAGTGATGGCATGAAGACTGAAGAGAAGGTGGTACTGGAGAGACCACGTGCATAGGATTGATAATACAATAATATATCCATGGGACATCGCACGCCAGGAAGTCTGCCCAAAAGGTGAAAATATATCTGACGCTCCACTGATAGCTCCCGCTCAGTAAAAGATATATTATGATCTAGAAGACGAAGAAGAAGAAGAATTCGTCAAATATATATTATCCTAAAAACGTTGAGGGCACACATACAAAACGCTTCCGTCTTCCCCTATCTACTAGTACGCAGAATTGCGACAAAAAACTGTGCATAGAAAATTCCAGAAAAATTCCTTATAGCGAGAAGTCCGTCAAAATGACGGAACTTTTACATGTCAGTTCCGAAATAATAAGTACTTATTTATATATAAAAAATATAAACAAAGGAAAAAAATATATACAAAAAGTTGCGCACAGACAGACAGAGAGACAATTAATATTATTGATAGTAATATTATATAATTTTGCTATTGAAGAAGACAACATATAAATACTTTAGGTTGGTATAAATATTGTAACGAGGCTAAAAAAGAATCACGCACTTCTGTCAAGTGACAGTTGTTTGAAGTTTGCACAATACTACCGAAGGATTCGGAATTACTTCCAACTTTCGAAAGACATCTGTAACGTTCAGGAACATCTGTAATTTACTAGAACTTCCGAGTAAACACTGGAATCGTCTAATAATAGCATTAAGCAATAAAAATACGACACACAGGAGTAAGGAGTGAGTTTGTTTTGGGCGCGCGCGTCTGACAGCGATAATAGAAGTGAAGGTAGCCGCGAGTCGTGAGTTGCCAAGACGTAATTCGACAGCGAAGATTCCGGTTCGCGAAGTTCTTACGTAGCTAGATAAATGGAAGCGAAATTAATAAGTGCGGAAATTGGATGGAGTATTCTAGTGAATAGTGTATAAAGTGTCAAAGCGAATATAAAGTGTCTATATACGAGTGATAAATTTGTGAAACAGTTTTATTTAAGGAATAGCGTTACATTTAATAGTGTTAAGCGACTTTGTATGTTAGTTTAATAAATTAATCGTATTCAATGACTCCTGCATTAAATCCCAGCGTTTTCATTAATTCTTCCTGCAGCCACGACACGTGAAAATATATAGCTTTCCTTTTAAACTCTGAGTCGTCAATTCATTGATAATTCTTGCGCATTGTAACTGACAAATCGTGCGCGCGGCACACAAGCCGACTGAATATACCTACCTACGTAAAATTTACTGTATATTCGAATAGTCTGACTAGCAATAGAATATCTAAGTTATTATATAAAATTTGCCAAATATACGTAGACTCTGTGCACATAACAATTCAGCATATTGCGTTTTACAAATTTTAAAATGCGTCGCATATTTATATTTGTCAATTTACTCAATTGGATATTGGTTTGTCCATATAATCGATTTTTCCACACTCGAATGTTAAAATTTATTTGTGCTACACGTGTCGGTTAAAAGCTTTGTTGGAAGCAATTATATTTCAAATTATTCCAACCGCATTTTCAGTTATTCCACGAATCACAATTTAAGTGAATCGCTTTATCAGTTTAATGGGAATTACAAATCGCCGCATTCTTTTAATTGCCCGAATAAAAAATGTCCATCAATGAATTCAAAATGTGTTCACTGTTGGGCTAGAAGAGCGGTGAGGCTGGATATAGTAAGGTCCAGCCAATGGGAGAAGCCAGGCTGAGACAGTATGATCACGTACTGAGGACTAGACAATATTGTCTTCAAAACTGCATTTAAGAGATGAGAACTGGTAGACGTAATGAGAATTCCCTCAAGCAACCAGATGGTAAAACATAGAGATGAAAATAAAGGTAATTCAACGATTGCTGTTTCAAACACGCGTAAAAAATATTTTATATAAAATTTTATTTAAATTTTATTTTCAATTTATGCTTAGGTATTTAGTTACTTTATATGTTACCTTCTATGTGGTGCGGGGATCCTGCCCCGATAAGATAAAGGGTAGAAGAAGAAGAAAAAAAGAAGAAGTGTATTTAATTACTTTATATATTTAATTAATAAATCACACGCCTCTTATTTTCTATACCTACTGTTTTAAATTATGTTGTGGGAGTAAGGGAAATAGGTTCAATGTGTAATGAAATTATTTGTGTAAAAAGTAGGTATATATGCGTGTGAGTGATGACCATTATACTAACGAATTGAAAAAGAGAAAAACATCGCAAAACATAGGTGTGCAAAAATACAGATATATTTTGTTTTCACTTTATGTTTGGTACCTATAAGTTTTTTTTTTAAATAGCCAATACCAAAAAAATATTCAAGTCTATTATTTTACAAAATCATCAAAATTAGTCAGATCATCAAAATTATCAAAAATCAAAAGACAAAGTCATGAAAATTAGTTGACCCTTACAAATATGACCCTTACAAATAAAAGTGTAGAAAAGCTCAAATGAATGCAACGATCCATGGAGAGATCCATGCTATCAAGATAAAATAGCAACGGGCAGGACACGTTGCTACAAAATGGCCTCCCAGAGTTCTGAAATGGAGACCTTAGGAGAATAGAAGCCATCGGAAGACCTATATCCAGTAGTGGAAAGACGAAGGCTGATGAAGAAGAAGAAGAAGATCAAAATTAGTTATTTTCTAGTTCATTTTAGCGTTTCTAGACGCGTTCGTTTTGCAGCTATTGGAATTAAGAAGGTGTGGATGTCCCGGTTATCCCTATTGGTCCGAATAGGTGTGTTTAATTGTATTTTGGTTACAATAAGCTGTGAAGGAACATAAGATCTGAAGTCCTAGGTCGTGATGTCAGAACAGGAAGTAAAGTCAATGGTACAGCGATATCTAAATAAATAATTTCGTTGTCTGTCTGTCTCTCCGTAACTTCGTGTAACGTCCGTAATTTCGTTCAAATTCAGGGCTAATAAAACAAATTAAACGACCGGAGATTGGGCGTGAACTCCTCGCCAGCAAACCCGAACCAGTCGCTTAACACATGTTGCTACCGCCGGACCGGTACTTTCCAAAATATATAAAATAATATTCTAGAGCTTTGCAAATATGCGAACCAATCATGTTCCGTGATTTTTCACGGGTGTACCTAGGTTAATGTTTTTGAAGATTATTTCCGAAATTGTTCCACTGAATAAATATATTTAGTACTACATTAAGGATTATAGAGGCATACTTATGGGGTACTCACTTTATTCATCATTATCATCACTCTTTGCTCCACAACCGTTGCGTTGTCGGGACTCGAGAGTATTCCTGTTATTTTTATTTTTGTGCCATATCTGTTCGACAGACATTGGCTATCATAATATTGATTTTCATTTGCGGGTCTCGAAATAGCTCTGCATTAAACTGGCTCAACCACTGTCCTAGGTTCTTCAGATGTAGTTTTTTCCTTCTTCCGGGGCTTCGACTTCCGGCTATCTTTCCCTTCTTTATGAGGTGCAAAATCTCGTACTTGTCTGGTCGTATTTCATCACATTTTTGAGATATTCAGAATAGAAGAATATTACGTTTTATCCTCTCTGCCTACTCCTACGGGGAAACAAGTTTTCGTACGTAAATGCATCTTAGCTCCTAGAAAGGACTCGATCCACGAACTACTGGATCACTTGGCCAAATATATTACCACTAGACACTAATAAGCTATTTGCTCTCGGAGCCTCTCCCCGATGAGAAACAAACGTATCTGCAAAATGACTTTGTTATGATATTATTTATATAATCAACAATAATACACATGGTATTAATCAGGATTTTTTTTAAAATACCTTTCGGGGCCAGTGGTCCTTTCATCAGGATACATTTAAATACATCAATCTTTCACTCCACAAACCTAAAACTCTTCCCTAAGTTTGCTGGAGTTTTTAAAAAGGTCTTCAATTCTTGGTTTATCTAATTATGCCAGGTCTTTCGCGAACTCCCTCTAATCTTGTTGCTTTTAACTCTTCTCGTATATTTTTTTTACCATCCTCACCCCATTCATGCTATCCATCTATTTTATCATCTTTGAGATTCATTCTGTATTTTTTGCTTATTTTAAGCTAAAGCTTTATTTGTTCCTTTTCACTCCAACACCATAAATTTTAATTTATTCAAATTTTTACACTGAAAATACTACAAAAATAATCAGATTCTCGTTCTGTTAATTTCGTCCTGAATTTAAGAACTTCTTGTCTACATAAAATATCCATGTGTGATTTGGAATCTTTTGTCAAGATCCCCTTGTGGTTTCACCAAATGATTATAACGAGCATATCTTGACCTCTTATTCATGATTTGTACCTTTGAATTCACTTATCATGAGGGCCTCAAAACACCCTCCTATGATCGCACACCCACTCCCACACGAGCGAAATACCGTTTGCACTCTGGATTTTTCCTTTTGACGTCGCCTTAAGTATTTGAACACCCCGGTGCAATAGACGAACTCTTGGTAAACTAACAGCTTGCAATGGGAGCCTTAGACTGGAGCCTCCGCCTTTCAAATAAAGCCCCCTTTCACCGGAATGTCTCGGGGTTGGAAAAGGCATTTTGCATGCAAATTTTCATTTTCGGGATGTTTTACATAATGTAACGCTGAAAAGCTCGCAATCGAAG
The DNA here is from genome assembly GCA_016648135.1 of Agrypnia vestita. Taxonomy (NCBI): domain Eukaryota; kingdom Metazoa; phylum Arthropoda; class Insecta; order Trichoptera; family Phryganeidae; genus Agrypnia; species Agrypnia vestita. The sequence continues at coordinate 65,321 of JADDOH010002864.1, forward strand.
TCTTTGAAAAGTAGGTGGACGCCCATATATACTAAATGGCCTGAACGAACTGTTATGATAGTTCTAGAGGTCATGAGTGTATTACTTAACCCTGGAATACACGTGCTGGGGCCATTTTTACTTATAGTAATATTAACTCTTAAGACTGTGCTAAAAAATACCTTCGGGAACGGTGGTGTAACACAGCGTTACCTTATTAAAAATCGGCATAGTTTTTAATATGTGATAAAATCTACATGTATACAATATATATAAGACTTTTTAAAGGTCCCTTAATATAATTATGTAAGGTTAACATACATTTTTGCATTATTTTAGTAAATTGTCGTAAAATCATGGCATATCGAATTTGCGTGCGCTTTCGTTGACGTATCATTAGCAACTGAATTCAACAACGCGGTCACCAGGCCGCGTCAGTCGCCTGCACTCAGTCTTTGTCTAACACGTGTTACGTGACTCTACCGTACTCATTCGATATTATTTTCGCTTTCACCGAAACCAAAGCAACCGCCATCTCTGTCCCACATGAAATGTGTGGTATTGTTGTGCTCTTTCTTGCTCGCTTTAACTGCGATGTGCAATATTTTGCTCTCTTTTACACACTGGCCGAAAATACGAGAGTAATGAATAATTTTTTTTAAATTAAAAAATCCGTACATTCCTAACAGTTTAATATAGTCATTTTGGTGTGAAAATGTCTATTCGATGATTACAAAATGTGACGTTTAAGTTTTCGTAAATAAGGTAGATATTTCATATTTTCTATGACAGGTAGACCTACGTTACATCACCGACACACCATATAATAAACTTCTTTCTTCTTTCTTTACATAACTTTTTTCAAACGTTTTTAGTTAAATAAGGGTCATATTATTCAAGATATATAATATTATGGATGACTCTGTGAGTGGAACTATTTTTTCTATAGGAAAATAGGAATGAACTATCGTACGGCCGGCTTAAGTGATCACTTTACACAATGTAACGTAACAGCAATTCCACCCATGATAGACTACCAAATCTATAACATTTTTGGAGGTTGTATTTTTTTTCATATTTATTTATTTTTGATATTTATTACATAGATAAATATGCCAAACTGCACAGCAGGTAACTTTTGCCAGATTTGTTTCATATGTGAGTTATTTTATACTACCTCCATCTGTGGTTGAAATTTTTTATTCCCATAAACTAGTATAGTTTGTAATATATAGTTGGTCATAGTTGGTTATGAGATTTTTTTTAAAAAAACATGTAGGTTTCCGAATTTCCTTTCTTCCGAATTATTAACATTTTCACTTGAATATCTAGAATGTCCTTGAAAATTATTGCAATTTTTTAACTCTTTTTTATACCATTTTTATATATGTACTTAGAATATTTTGAGTACCTTTAAACTTTTGCTGGATCTTATCCTTAGGTGAAAATAATTAATTAAGATGTAATATAGATGTCTCATAGAGACGAAGCTACTTTTAAGATCTACGTAATAATAATACATCGTCGCTGTATATATTATAATAAATCCAATGTGCCGTTTGGTAAATTCTGAGATGAACGAATCAATTTGTTAATTTTTCATATAAATAATGGATATGTACGAAAAAAAACATTTCCGTTCATCTTGAAAGTCTGCCTAGTAATTTTTTTAAATATGTTTTTATAAATCTAGTCTGTGCAATCATTTTTTAAAACAGTTTCATTCGTTTATCTCAGAATGTACTGAAACGTCACAAAGGATTAATTATTTACCTGTACAGCGACGATACATTCTATTTTATCAAATTCAAGGTCCAGAATTATAGAATAAAAGAACCTTGAACAAAATAACTATCCGTGCAGCGGTGTTTTATGAACGTGGAACCCTTTGAAAATCCCTGAAGAATGCTGAGCGGTTGGATAACTTCGAAAGGAAAATCTTGCTGCATATTTATGGACCCGTAAATAATGGAAAAGTGTGAAGGATCCGGTGTAACGGTGAACTTTGCTATCTGCACATGGAACCTTATATTCTTAATGTACATAAAAATGGGTGAGACAACAGATGCATGATTCACGAATGTAAGAAAGAACTGAAAGGAAATCTAGGGAGGAAAAGACTAACTGGAAAACACTAGTGCTATACTGTACTTGTGAATAATTATAAATAGGCGGCAGAAGACTGAGTGTCATGTAGGTGGAATTTTGAAAAACTACGTTCTTATAATACTCCCTTTCTCATTGAAACAGGTTTCGCGTCTACTCTACATGTTAAATATAACGCGTTAAATAAAATATAAATCGTTAAAATTTCGAATAATCCAAAATTATACTATAATTATTAAATTTTTTAAACGAAAATTTGTTAGATCATTTTTGTCATCGCCACGAGTCTGCCTGAAAAGTTTCAGCTAGATTGGATCACGGAAAAAGGGTTAAAAATCGATCCAAAGTTTTTTCAGCAGACAAGTCGACCAACAGACAAGCAGACAAAAAGAAAGGAAGTAAAAAAAATCACTGTTTCGTGATTCGTGATTCGTGCCAGATCCGTTGAAGAAGAACCTTTTTGCGATCGTAATAACAATATAAAAGCTCAATAGCTCTGTATAGAATCGTAAAATGAACACTGAGAAGGAAAAGCTTGATGCCTTTGATATTTAGTGTTGTTGTCGAATTAAAAATTCATTGGCTTTAATACGGGTCAAATAAAATATTTATCAAATTTCTGCATGGTTTTTATAATTTTATTTAACTTGTTGAATTATTCTCTAATATTCCATATACGTTACTGTAATGATAGTCCAACGTTTTACTTAAAATAATTCAAAATATTTTTAAAAAAAGAGCACACTGGGATGTTGATTATCTACATTGACATTATTTAAAGAATATTTTTTATTCAAAAGTTCAAAAGAAAGACTCCATTGAAGTTTTGTTTACTCACGTTGAGACACTTTGAAAAAATGCTGAAAAAACTCGATAGTTTCGAGAGCTTAGTTGATTTCTATGCTTGTCAGCTTTCAAGCTCGTCATCCATTTGCCAACATTGTACGAAACGGATGCAGCGTGCCTCCGGATATCCGCGAAACCTTCCTTTGCGTTTCCTGTTCAGAATATTTCCGACGCTGATAAAGGTTCCAAAAAAATGAATTCTACTTTTTGTTCTTCTGCCATGTCAGTTACTTAGCTGGACCACATGGATGCCATAAACATTCTTTGCTGACCCCTGTCCTAACACGTCAATCCCACGTTCCGTAGTTTCACCGAGTACAACCAGTGTGTGGTTGTTGCGGGAACTCTGGATACCAGGTTGGTATTGTAGCGTACTCGGTTTATACAGGTATCCGTAAAAATACGCGAGTGCGTCAAAGGTATTTAATCTTATTTTACGTATTTAATATATAGCTCGGCTGTGAGAGGCAAAAGAAACACTAAAGACTGTTTAAACTTGTATTTTTTACGCATAGTCACTTGACATGAAAGTTATAGGAGCGCCATTCTTACAATATTTCGCACCTAATCACTCGTCTGTGGAACGCTTTATTCTCCCTTGCTAGAATTTTCGCCCGTCTATGGTCACATTTAGGTACTTCACTTAGCTGTATATTTGTCGCTTGTTTATTCTCTGGCCACACTCGCATGGTTCGCTTTTACCTGTGAACTGATATTGCGCTTGTCAAACAATGACAACAACTAACTCGCCACGCGCGCACTTTCTCACTTTTTTACAAAAATTTTAGTTTCTCGAATGTTCAAGACTATTAGAATAGTTTCTCCACATTTCCAGTAATTTTACTACATTTCTAGTGATTATGAGAATATTCATGTTGATTCGTATGGACTCTGTATTCTGTATAATATGTTACAAAATAATACGGTAACTGATTTTTCGCGATTCGACAGACAAGAATAGCTATTACACAAGGGTTATATTTCAGTTACCGATCACCGACGCAAATAGCTACAAATCTCATATTATAACAGTAGCATGTGTAACCAGTTCGAACATCACAAATGTTTATCCTATTGAAAAATGAATATGCCATTTATAATTATTCTGTTAAAATTTCGTTTGCTTTTTTCTTTTAATTACCTAAAAACAGTCCTTAATCTTGCAAACAACTTCAAAAACACAAAAAACGCCAAATTGTTAAACAACAAATAAATAGATAAATAAAGTTGCTTATTGATGTAGTGTTCATAACGCTCGCTCGCATAGTGATCTAGTGGTCGGTGGTTCAAGCCCCATTCTAGGACACCAGCATGTGAGTCCTATTTTCATAGCACAGCATTTAGTTTATTTTTAAAATAGTTAGAATATTGAAGCGACACATATTCCGTGAGCAGTATTGTATTTATAACACAGTATTTTATTTATAACAGTATTTCGACACAGTATTGCCAGCCAATACTTAACCACAGCACAAACACACACAATAAAACATCAGCCCTGATGATGGACCCTGCAATGGGATCCGAAACGTCGGCCAGAAAGGTCGGAATAACACGGCATACTACCCCAGAAGACCCAAACCAGAAGCCTCTGAGTGGCCGTGAAAACCTCAGAACATTCTCATAGTCTATGTACATATTTGTATTGTTTTTATTATTATCTGAATATTTATACACTAATTATTTTCTATCAATATTAAAAAAATATATTTGAAAGCTGAAGAAACACTTGCTTAGACTTCTCAGATAACAACAAATTTGTATTTTTGAAATAAATTAATAAACATGTTCAAGAAAAGGATAAGACTTTTTTTATTTTGAAATATTAACAATCTTGATTTGAAGCTCCTAGAGGGTCATTTCCCGCTATTCTTCCAATGAGTAAAGTTTTATTTTTCACGATTTTAGTTAAAAATAAGTGTTTTTAATCGCGATTCAAGACCCCTAGAACCTCGGACGCGGGTTAGGGTGGAAGTTTCTGAAAAACGTGGTCGTGTAAGTTTTAGGACCTTTCTATATGCAAATTACCCGCGGGTAAAGTCCCCGCTACTGCAAGGCAGGAAATTGATCCAATTTCTTCAACCCTTAAACTTTACTTCTGGAGGATTAAGGTAATTGATTTTAAGAGAGGTATTGACAATTTTAAATTGAGACCTCTGATTAAAAATTGAAACTTAAATACATATTATATACTTTTATTATTTTATTAATGTACCAACGTCTGGATAAATCTCTCAATTTTTATTTTAATCTGGAATATTTTTCGTACAATTTATTCATTGAATTTTTAAATATACAGATTTTATTGTAAAGTCGCAATTTAAGAAAAAGTGTAGATAGTTTTTTGATATTTACAGCAATTTAGATGAATATTTTATCATACATAGATTTATCTACATCTGACGTCTGGTACCGATAATTTGTGGAAAAAAGCGTTACTAATCCTAGCGTTATTAACGGTTATGCCACAATTGATTAAAATAAAGATTTTGACCATAGTTATAACCTGCGTAGTAAAATTTTATTTTCTTAATATTGATAAAAATAGCTATTTTCTTTAAATTTTTAATAGGATTTAAAAATATTACATTAAAAAATATAAGACATGCACTGTTTTTATTTTATGGGTAAAAGAAATAAATTAAAGTCAAATAACTTTTATTCTTACTATTAGATATTTTTTATTTTTAGAAAATCATAAAATTCTGATAAAAGATTTATAAATTTATTGATTTTTAATTAAATTTAATGATTTACTGTCTTTATAAAAGAATTGGTTATTTTTCAATTTTATAGGATGTGGAGACTTCTTGAATTAAAAACCAACAGCAATCCCTTATCATCGCCACATCTATGAAATCTTTCATACCTTGTGATGCAAAGATTTGAGGATAAAATCAGTTTAAATGTAGGAAACGTAATTTTGTATTTTATTCATTAATTTTATCTTTTGACTTTTATTTTTGGCATGTAGGTACAAAGTAATATTTATAAAAAATGATATAAAAACAGTTTACGTTATATACGTAATGTTATGTATGTAAAATACGTATTATGAAAGATCATACCCATCATAGAAAAGATTATTTATATCAAATTATATTATAAACATTGAAAGCACGGTATTAATTCACACAAAAATACAAAACTGCTTCTTTTCTAACATAAAAAAGAGCTAATATTTTGATATATTAGATTTTTGATAAAATACAAATAGAAGGTACATTTAAAAAAATATATTACAATAATGTAAAAGTAAACAAATAATCAAAAAAAAATATTTAACGAATAGAAAGAATGCGTAAATAAAACTTTAAATTCCTTTGCATATAAAAAATATTCCTAAAATGAATACAAATAATCTATATATATAATAATTTCATTGTTTTTCTGTCCGTAACTTTCTGGAGTTACGTTGGAATTAAAGGTAAAGTTAACAAAGTCAATTAAGACAAGCAAATGATCATCTATTCATGAATTTTCAGTTTAAAAATCCTGCAATTATAATGTCACGTAACTTTTCACTAAAATATTTATTATTTCAATCACAGACTTTTATTATGAATAACTATAAAACATAATGATTTCGTTGTCTGTCCGTCTATCTGTGTATTTGTCTGTCTGCCCGTCCATCTGCAACTTCGTGTAACGTCCGTAATTTCATTCGAATTCACGGATTCGTTAAAAAAAACAAATTAAACGGCCGGAGATGGGGCTTGAACCCCAGGCCAGCAAACCCGAACCGGCCACGCTACGCATGTTGCTATCGCCGCCTCTCCGTGGACCGCTAAAAATATACTATAAATATATACTAGACTTTCCAAAGAATAAAACCAATGTCTCGTCCTGTTTGACGGGTTACAGCTAGTTTTTTTCATCATAAAACTATCAGTATCTTATAATAATCGACTGCAGATTTATTTATGTTTTAAGTTGTCAAACTTACGTGTAATATCTAATTTTTCACTCTACCCGTTGCCAAATCTTATGGAATATTGAATTTTATATACACAGTTTTAATGTTTGTTCTGCCCTAATAAAGGAACAGATATTCAAAACTGGCTGGTATTACGTATAAAAGTGGCTGTTTAATTATTATTAATTGAGAAAATAATTTCTGAATCACAAGCAGCAAGTTACAAGCATGGACACAAGTTACAAGACTTTACAAGGAGCTACATGAAGTTGATAATTAAACTAGCTGCAACCCGTCAAAAATGACGGGACTTTTACATGACGGTTCCAAAAGAATAAATAATAAATATTTACTTATTTATAGCCGACACCCATGAAATAGTAGTAATGACTTCTACCAAAATATTTGAACATTTTTTTTATATTTCAAACCCTGGCAATTATGCTGAATGGAACGTGAAATGGTTCGCGTCTTTGCTAAATCCTATATGTATTGTATTTTGACGTGTAACGCAGGCTCGACAGTATCAACACCGCTATCTTTGCCGCCTTCGGGTTTGCTGGCCCGGGGTTAAACCTCATCTCCGGCTGTTTAATTTAGTTTTGTGAACCATGAATTCAGACAAAGTTACGGACGTTACACGTTACGGAGACAGACAGATGGACGAAAGAAAAACGGACATACAACGTAAGTATTACGTTCGATTAAATCAGTGGCTTTATACAAAGTATTTCATTTTTTATTGATATATTATTATTAATGTTACCAAAATCTTGTCACGTAATCTTGGAATCGGTGATAGATCCCATCCCATCTGAATTATGTTCAACTCCCCAATTATGTTCATCTAACAAAGTTGCTCACCAGTCCATTTAATTCTATCAGCGCATTCCCATTACTTAGTTAATAAATCGTTAGCATCTTAAATACCTGGAGACTGTATTAGGGGATATTATCCAGAAATATTTATCCCCCATCAGTATGCAAAACCCCTCGGTTCTTGCAATCTTCAGAATCAAACTATTTTCATTACAGACGTGATTTGAATCCTGCGCTCTTCCTCGAAATATGTCGATTCAGTGGCCCGAACTACTTTGCTCCCAGCTCGCCGGGGGGGGGCGGTACGTGAACTAAATTAAGCCGGGCGGGTAGTTGGTAGTGAAGCCTTTTGTAGTTATGTAAGTGGGGTAGGAAAAAATACTTGACCCCGTTTTTCGTCTGTGCCGCGCCGGGGGGCGGAGCGCCCACAGTGCGGGAAGGTCTCGTAATTCAACCCGGTGGCGGTGCGCGCGATGAGGTGCCTCCGAAGGCTGTAGTACTTGTACCCCTGTAGGCACCGGATGCCCGCATTTGCGTTAAGGGTTGGCAGCGAAGTTAATTCAAAAAAAACGTAAATGCATTTTTGGTAATCTTTTTAATTTAACGAATTAATGTTATTAATTAAAATAAATTATAGAAGTCCCAAAGAGACGAAGTATTTATGTGCGAAGCATGTATTAAAGGCTTTATAGGAAGGCACAGGAATTATGACCTATATGAGCCGTCTTACGTGACCATTTTATGCAACCCAACGTTAACCAATTCCACCATAAGGACATTTTAATTTTTTTTAATGTTGTATACATGTTTTAAATCAGTTCCTTCTTATAATCTAATGTATTTTGCTATTGACATCTATTGTCTTAAATACGAAAGAATACGTGCTTTCATTATTGCGGGCACAGTTATGTGGAATCAGCTGCCTCCAGTAATGCGATCCATGGAAAACCTTTCAAGAAGAGGCTAAAAACTCACTTCTTCAAGATGTCATTTCTGTAAAGCGCCCTTGAAGCGTCTTTCACGCAAAAATGGCGCTATAAAAATGATCACAAACATAAAAATGACAAGACAAACAAAATAAAATAAAACGATAGTAAATATGTAAGTAACCACTACCTAGCTTAATATTTGCATATTTACTTGTTTTTTGGACCGTAATGCTATTTATACCAAACAAATCCACATAAGTTTCCAACTTTTTACAATCTCTGTAGACATGTGTTGTGCACAAAATGATAGTAAGAAGAATCTACATGAAATGGAGCATGATATATCATGCCACAACTGCAGAGTATACCATAATTAATCATGTTCACCAAACTAGGGCAATACATAATGAAATAGTGAAAACAAAATTTTATTAATCACTTAACAAAACACAAAAAAGGTTCTAGTCATTTTCGGATTTAAACGGAACTTGTATTTCAACAAATTTTTAAAAATATTAATGCTTCAACAGCCCACGATGCCTTATTACTGCAGTAAAAAACATCCAAAAAATACCCCACATATAAACTTATTGCGATCTTATTGGCAGTCGAACCTGGAACCCCTGGTTTTAGAAGCTAGCGTCGTACCCATTGGACGACTAGGGCCACCTTTTGATACAATATTATTGAATTAAAATTATTACAATTATTTGTGTTAATGTTTTCTGTTTATAAATGGTATGGCGGTAAGGTGTTACAGTCGCAAGTTGCAACATCTCTAGAATCAGACTGATAGTGAAATAAGTTGATTCTGTATCTTTTTATACTCTAAGGCGGTGATGGCGAACCTTTTTGAGAAGTGGGACAAATTTTGTTCATTATTTTTCTAGTACTTACTAGCTCGCGGGTCACTAAGTCAGTGATGTCATTTTGAAAGGAATAGGGTTGAAAACTGCTTGTTTCGGTTCTCACTTTTAAAATCCTCCAAAAAAAATACGTTTCCTTTTTGTTTTAAAACTGTTCTTGTTTTAAAAAATTTCTGCAATTGAAAAGCAAAAAATAAAGGTCGACGTAAAAAAATAATAAATGTGGTGATACCATGAATACCAGGTGACAAAGGGATGAAAAACGATAATTTACGACCATGTGCGTCATACAATGCAATCGAAAATCAGCTAGTCAATTTCCAATAGGAAATATTTTTTTATAAATTCGACATTAGACATATTCTTTATTATTTAAATATTTTGGATTGTGTGTTCTTTCTTTTGTGATTTAAAAAATATATTTATATAAATCAACACGTGGGTCATTTAAAAAGTCAGTGTCTGACTGAACACAGGTTAGTTATCACTGCTCTAAAGCAAAGAAATTCACTTTGTGCGTCAATTCTTACACCCAATTATTTGTTTTCACCATATCTGAGGCTCTACTAGGCCAAAAACACCTATTCAACCCTAGTCCGGCTCTGCTTATACCAGCTCTCGAGAAAATAATCAAAACATCTTCCCCCCATTAAATTAACTGTTAACAAGCCAATTAAACAATCGTAAATTTAAGTCAGTAAAGGAAATGGTTTAATTTTGTATTAGTCCAGAGTGTACGTAGTGAGTACATGAAGGTCGCTTGGGTATGGACGGGGTAAACAGGGGGATGATTTGGAGAGAGCGTCGTTACAGCAGCATCAGGGCAGCGTCGGCGCCGGGCGACGCGTCTCATTGGCGCCGGTCGTGACGTCACGCAACAACTCGATATAGACGACCTAAAACAGATGAATTTTTAGTAACATATATTATATCGCAATTTTTGTATTACATATATTGCAGGAGTAGAATATATAAGTATAAAATAATCCGTAAGGTTTCGCCGCAAGCAGAAAACTCAATAAACATAAGGGGAGATATTATTTTTTAATTTCAGAGAGGTAAAATTTATTAATAATACTAAACCTTTCAAAGTTAAATGGCATAATTTGTTGGTTCCTTTTTTTATTACTACAAAACATTTTCTATTAATTAAAAACTAATTTTTTGAAATATCAACGTGTCTCGGGACCAACGGTCCCTTCATAAAGATTCAACGTGTAGGTACATATGAGTAATAACGTAGAATACTTGTTGATATTTCAAAAAATTAGTAATAAATACATAGTTTGTTCTAATTAACTATATAATTTTTTTTTACCAAAGAGTAATTTTTCAGTACTTGAAGAAGATAATTAAAAGTAATACTTGAAGTACAAATCGATAAATCAATTTTAATTAAGTACTTTTACTGTAATTTCGGATATTTTATACGCACCGTATGTATTACCGAGAAGCGAATCTCGACGTTTTGTTGGATTGGACGACCTTTACCCGCGGAGGTGGAGGTCGGACTCCTGATGACGTTGGATAAGTATCCAACGAAACGTCGAGATTCGCTTCTCGGTAATACATACGGCGCGTATAAAATATCCGAAATTACAGTAAAATATGTCTAACGACCGTAATAACAACCTTAACTTTTTAAGTACTTTTAACTTTTACCAAAACAGTTTAACATAAGTAATCAATAGATGTCATAATTCATTAAATTTTTGGATCATTGATTTATTTTTTACATGAGATAATTCATTAAAATTTATTTTATGAAATTTTGCAAGATTGCTTTTTTTTATTAAAAAAGCGTCAATACTCAATGACTTTATTATTGATATTATTTGATCCGAAGTATTAATCCTCTTAAGTAATATTAATTCAGTCTACCTTGATATATGTAGGTGGTTTTCTTAGTTGGTAGAACATTGGGATTATCGAGGTATTTGATTGCGTAAATTACATAATGTACATGGAGATATTGTATATATTGTATAATCTTTGTCTGTGTATTTAAATACCCTTATTATAATATCAAAAATATAGAATTATTGATAAGAAAAATGATATTAATCAGGTAATATGTAATGCTATCGGTATTATTATATAGAATAAAAGCATGATGATTCCGAAAAATTAATAAGACGACTAGAAAAATTTGAGATGGGATGTATGTACAAAATAACGCTTAAAACAAGCAAGAGAGATAGTGTTATGATAATATGTTTACAAATAAATGTAACTTTTATTTTATATAAAACAATTAAAATCCGAAAACTTGACTAATTCATAATGACGCATCTGGATAAGTATCAGGTCTTGTATCTTATTTTGTAGGTAATTTAGGGCCCAGAAAGAAAGGGAGAGTCACGGCTAAATAACCCGAAGCAATAATGATTTGGCCAGTTTGCAATAGAGCTTCAAATATAGAATAGACTTCAATAGACTTAAACTCATGACTGTGAGAAACTTTATCTATTCTGGCGTGAATTTTCTGGGATATTTTGCCGCATTTTCTGGCGACAGAATATCCCACTTTCTACGTCCTTTCTGGCCGACGATTTGAATTTCATTGCGGGTCTCTGCAATGAGGAAAACTCAAACCAGAAGATTCTGAACGGCCGTGAAAATCAAAAAATATTTTAAAAAATTCATGGATGTATAAATGTCATAGAGTAAAAAATATATGTAATGTGATTGGCTTAAATAAATAGCACTGAGAGAATTAAAAACCCCTAGTCGTCTGTCAAAATATTAACAATGGTGAAATCAATCAATCTTATTGCTGAATCCAAAATATTAAAATCAGTATCATCATCATTAATCTTTATCCCATTTTCCTAATAGAGTCGGGTACCCAAAGATCAGTAACAAAATAATTATTAATTAATAAATTTAGTATTAAATTATAAAATATTTTCAGTTCCTTGTGGATATAATATTCATTTTTTATGTAATTCTATAAATTTAATTGAATAAAAATATTAGATACCTCTACCATGACGAGAAAAAGAACGATTTGGTTCGGATATTGGCTAAGGATGAACTTCAAATACGACATGTCTCTAGTGAAAAGATCGGTCGTCTTCTCGGTAGATGGCGTGTATACAGGCGTGTGCAGTGAGTACATTAAAGCATGATTTTTACGTAAATATATTATATTTCGGAAAAAAAACATCGAAAATAAATACACATGTGGCATAAAATTATGATATATTGTAGCAGGAGTGTGCAGTGGGAATGTGGAAGCTTAATTTTTACGTTACCACATATTTTGAAAAATAATTGAAATAAAACATATACCTCGTAATATTTTTTATATTATAATCATTTAAATCATATTTAAATATTTTATAATATTTTGTCCGATAATTATTTGATTTATATATTTTTTTCAATATATGTTTCCGTAGACGTCTCGCTTCACTGTTTTATCACTGCAGGCGCTTGCCGATTAGTATGATAATAATTGTTATAGGAATATATCGAGTTTTTTTTTCATTAAATATTGTCAACATTTAACAAAAAATATATTCAGCAGTCATTTTGAAGATGATTTTTTTTATTTTTCAAGAATTATTTAGTTAAAATTATTAACGATAAAATGTTGGTACTATGTAGGAAAACCGAAAACATCGAGTATGCTGAAAAATAATATTTTAAAAAGTTTTTTTTAACCCGTTACTGGCATCGCCGCCATCAACCTGATAGTAGTGTTTGTATGTAAGAAGTTTTCATTGATGTGGAACTTCCATGGCGTGAACATACTTGCAAAGGCTTCTGAGACTAGCAAACAGATACGAGCAACTTGACGTCTTTGCAAACAACTTTTAAAAATGTATTTTTTGAAATTAACGGAAATAGTCCAACAAAATATATTACATAACATGAACGACATAAAATACATCAGAATAAAAGTTAAAGCAATTTAAAAAAAAGCAAGGACATGTGAAAAGTACTATCAAGATAGAGACAAGATCATGTCTACCTAATCAGAGATTGTTTGAATCTGGACAGACTTACACCGACGAAGTCTAGATCATGTATTGAGTTTATAAGACGTATAACGACATAACCGTGACATGGGAGTATGGAATCCATCCATTTACAGTATTCAAACATATATTAAAAGGTGTATTGAAAGATTACTAGTATTTGTCAAATTAGATTTAAATAATTGATTTGTATTTGTTCTGATTGTTGGTTAAGTAAGATAACTAACTGTTATGTTACATTTTTATTAAATTATGACTTTGTAAGCTTGTGCTTTTGCTTTTCACTCTATATTATTAATTTTATTTTTTGAATTTTTATTATGTTATGTTTTTCTTTTGCTGCTGCTTTGTTATATACTTGCTTTTTGCTTTTTACTTTATATTATATTTATCTTTATATATATGTATTTGTGTTTTAAGTATTTGATTTAGACTTAATGTAATTATTATTTTTATATTTTTTTCGTTTAAAGTATTCATTATATAAATGTTCCCTTTATAGAAGCCGCTTAGAGCATTAAAAAATAAATAAATAAATGTCATCATAAAAATATTTTATAATATTCACTCCCTTAGCACATTGTACGCGACACGTGGCGATAGCATAACTCAAGAAGGATTTTTTTATTTCTTAAGTTAATTAATAATGACACTCCTGTGTTTTAAATAGAATTTTACACTGTTAAGCTTTTATAAAGCGCTGTTTGTGCTTCTTGTTTTAATATTTTATCATGGAGCCTTAACAAGTTTAAAAATGACTTCATAAAAATGCGAAGTGACGCATAAAACTTAAGTGTCTAACTTATGAAAAACTGGGTAAAATTCACTACCCTATACTTAAAACTATTTTATGATCCTATTAAACACATTTTCCATCTATTATAGTCTGTCACACCTGAACACCCGTTACTTTGCGTAAGGAAGTTTGTAAAGACATCAAGAAGATATCCGCCATTTAAGTGAAAAATATAAAAGCATAAAATATAGATAACTATAAAAAAACGCATGGTGTAGAAACTATATTTTATTTAGAATGATTCATTGTGTCCTTGACTGAATTCATGTTATTACTGTAAAATTATTAAATTTATTTATTTTGATAGAAATAATTTATTTCAAATATTGTTTGAATAATTAATATGTTTTAGAAACCATGGTCACTTCACCAGCATATAACGGGTACTAAAAGAACAATAGTAACTAAAAAAATTAATTGGAAGTTAAAATATTAACAAATACAAACAATATATTTTTATCCATTTATTTTTTATTTGTCTATTCTTCAAATTTCAATTTAAAGATATAGTTTGTTAGTTTGGATCTAAGAGGTAATCTCCAAAACTACTCATCCGATCAAAAATTCTTTCACCTATATTTAGAATGATTTTCAGGGTGGTCGAGAATAAAAATGGTTGAGGAATGAGTTTTTTACAAACGCTGCCTTACTAATAGTAAAAGATGTTTAAATACTTTCTATAGAGATGTTGCAGACCAAAATTTTTTTATAAAAAGGTTTCCGATGACATATATCTACATATATGTTAAGATTCATGCACAAATTGATAAAATGTGACTTAAAGTTATTAAAAATCGACGCCTGAGAAGATGCGAGGGTAATTTTCTATACAAATCTACAACGTTTGACCGATTTGACTAAATTTTTTTGACCTTGCAAAACAATGGAATCTTTGTAAGTCCCCATAAACTTACTTTTAGCTAAATCCTAAAACTGGGCAACGCTGGGTATGAACAGCTGGTGTTAACATAAAGTTATTTTGCTATGATTGGAGAAAAAAAAAAATATTTTTGTGTACCTATGTTTACGCCATATGGGGTCTTACCTCATTAAATAATTACATTCGATGTAGGTATATTAAAAAAATAGCTTACAAATACAAAGGAGTATATAACTAATAATTTAATAAAATATACGTTTACAAATCTGCTTCATTGCCATGGGCATGAAAAAAAATTAATATTTATTTTAAACCTTGAGTTTATTAAATAAATGAAATCCCTCTTATCTTAAGATGGCGTCTAAAATATTACATTTATTTTTACGCACCACGGAATTTATTAATGAGAGTATATTCATTCGCAAACTTAAGGAATTAATGACTAATTTAAATAAATAAAATCTAATTAAATTTTATGTTTATTTCTCAAATAACCTTACTGCAATGTACTTTCTTATAAAATGCATGTTGTGTGAATAAATATATTTTTTTATATTCAATTTAAGTTATTGTTTACTTAAAATATTTATAGCTGAAAATCTCTCTTACTTAAAATAGGACAATTTTCAGCGGCAAAGTCCTTCATAAGAATAACAATTTATTAATTCCTTCTTTCATAACCCTTTCTCTTCCTGTAACCTTAACACGCTAATAAAATAATGTTACATCACTTTTATTTCACAATTTCAGAAGATAATTCAGTCCATAAAAAAGGGACAATTACAAAAAATTTGTCATCGTTTCGAGCTTTTCCGCGTTGTTCCGTGGGCATAATTTGTTAAATAAAAAACAACCTTTTGATTGCAGGTCTGGGAAGCGCGCGAACCGGAAGCCGCGTCATAACTGCCGCCGTCAGCGGGAAGTGAGATAGAAGACCACTCAGTTGCGTCACATCCGGTGCGTTAGAAAGGGACAGCAGTCAAAATGGCGGCCTTCGTGGCGAAGCAGATGGTGGGGAACAAGTTGAGCGCCGTTAAAGGTAAGACAAACGAATGTCGTAAATTATAGTTTTTCTTTGTTTCTGGTTATTTTGATACACGCTCTCTGTTCCGAAAGGAAAACATGAAGAAAGAAACTCTTTTTTACAACTTAATAGAAGTATCTATACAAAATATCAATTTAATGTAAAGTACATTCCGTTTACCTGAAGAAGGAGAATTAAAATTGTGTAGATTGATAGACAAGGAAACACATAACATGGCACAACTATCTATACATCTTCAAGAGTTCTGCATTCCGAACAACTTGAATAGTAGTCGATTTTAAAATCCAAAAAAAATAATATTTTGTTACTTACTTACTTACTTAACTAGTTGTAAACCATAAAAAATGACGGTACTTTTACACGTCGGTTCCTAAGGAATATTTATTTAGAAGTATTTATTTATTTTATTTTAAAAAATTCAAAAAATTATTTACACAAACAGACAGACACACAGACTGACATACAGATAACGAAATTATTGTAATTGGGATAATCAAAAGTTTGGCACCATTATTAGACATTGATTTTTTTACTTTTTAAAGCATATATTCATTAATGCATTGGAAGTTTTACTTTGAATAAATAAAAATAAAAACAGTTATGTAGGTAGTCATACGCAAAAAGTCAGCCGCGATTTTAGCTGCATGAAGGGTTGAAAAACCAATCAGCTCTTTCCAGAAGACCAAGTCAACGAAAATTTCTAGTGACAAGCCTAAAAGCGTGGAACTGTCTAACTTCCGCAGTATGGAACAGTTCATCTTAAGAATTCTAAAAAAATACTGAAAACGCACCCTTTCAAAAATCGTCAAAAAATAATTTTAAATAGGTTCTTGTGTAACGTGCCGTTTAAGTAAATTGTTAACAGAAACGGCGCTATATAAGTTTTTCATTATTTGCTATGCCATAATGAAAAAATTCAATTTGAATTTCAGAAATATGGAACAAGATCAGCAAAAAATTTGCATCTCCATAGAAAAAAAAACATCACATATATTCGTTTAGTCTGTAAGTCTCTCATCTTAAGAACTCTAATGCGAACTCACGCCTTATTTTTTATAAATTTTGACATATGAAATATAAATGACATAGAAATATATATAAATATATTTATAATAGGTGTCTCTTGGCCAGTAGCAAAAACTTTAGGGGAATCTTTTTCATTCAATTTTTCATAGAAAATATTGTTTACACTTTGTGTTAAATGTCAACAGTTGAGTGAAATAGTGATATCAAATTTCAATCTTATATTTTGTAAAACATTAGGCTATCATAAAATTAATTTATTTTGAATATTAAAATAAAAAAAATCATAAAAATATATTTAAACTTTGCAAAAAAATCTCGATCAAATTTCGGCATATTTTAAATGATTTTATTTGACTTGAATTTCTATCAAAATCATAAACTTTTAATATTGCAAAATGATTGTGATAAAAATATTCAAATTTACATATTATTTCACATGAATTCTTGTGTACATTACTGTACAAGTCCTAATTACACATCGCTGCTGTAAATGCGTTAGAAAGAGCTATATATTATCTTAAATAACCTTTTTATAACTATGAACAATTATTTTTAATTGAAAATTATTAATGTCAGTACAATCATTAAATTAGGATTTAACCCCGCTTCAAAACATATCCCTCACTCAGAGTCGATCGGGTGTTGTTCCCGGTAGTGTTAATTAGGCCGGTTCACTTCCGGTGGCGCTTCACTTCCGGCGCATTGCACCGGATGGCGGAAACGCATCAACCGGAAACAGGATGTACAGATTTTAGTCAATTTTAACGATTTACAAATCGTATATTTATTTATCGAAGTTAAAGCACATTCAATTACAATTGTTGTGTTTTGTTTTTCCAATGTTTGTAATTAAAGAATATTGTTTTAACGCGAGTAACCCTGTGATGCAATTAACGATGGTAAAAAAAACCTATCCATCCCTGTATTGTAATATTTAAATGCAGGCTTTTGCGCGTGAGCTACCGCAATTGTGGTGATATGCATTTAAATAATTTTAAACAAATGAAAAATAATTTCTTCATATTTTTCAAATTCACTTTGTGGCACCACTTTTATAAATATAAAGATTATTAAAACATTGTTTTAAAACAAAATTAAAGTCTGGTAAAAAAACAAGTTTCAATAATATTATTTATGAAAAATATTTGATTGCTTGTCAAGTGGCAATCGAAATTATTTTGATTGCTCTTCCTGAAAATATTAAAATTGCAATTATATACATTGTAATTTTTTTACGAAATGATTGAGGGTGTTATGTCTTTGGTGTCCATTTTACCTTCATCAATGTGGATAGCCCATGTTTATTTTTACTATCACAGAATTATATATTAAAGACATTATTCATAGTATTATCACGTGGCGTGGCAAGGGAGGAATGAATGAAAAACTGAAAATTAATTCAACGTAAAAGTCACATAATACGAATTAAATTTTATGCTTTTTTTAAATATACACATTTCGTAATATATCACACGTTTATGAACACTTTGTTATCGCTGAGAATTGGGGGAAATGGGAAACACTTTATTTATCACTCGCTAGAATATTCCGTTCTCGCACGAAGTATTTATTGCATTTATTAAAATCACTAGTTAGATTCTCCACTCGATTATTTCGCTCGATATCTATCACTCCGGCTGGCCACCTCGGCCGTCGCCTCATGCGTACTTTGCACTGAAGAGACGCATCGAAGATTAGATTTCGACGAGACTCGAACTACACGTAAGCTCGGCTTGGTACCGACACGGTCCAGCAGTAGAACCCTCGATACCTCCTACGAAGGTGAGGACATTTGGAGCTTTTCAAAAAGTTTGACGTGCCGTGGCGCAACAGCGCACGGCTTATATACTCTTTCAGCGGCGGTGAGGGTTCATTCGAAATGCAAGTGAACAACTATTTATTTACTAGGTGGAGTCTCCGGCAGCGAAATTCGCCGAAAATGAGCCCTTTTAAGAAGCCTGGTATATTTGAAACCCTGCGTTCGGGTTTAATTACTTCCGAGAAAGAGCCAAAGGTAGAGAATTTTTGTTCAGCTCCAGGTGTGCGTATGGTATGTATTTAATTTCACAAAAAATAGATTGAATGAATTATACCATGACGTTATGCAATCCCTATTTTTACTCCCTTTATATTTACTCGTGGCGTCTGCTTGCTTGCTTGCTTGCCGGCTTGCCGTCAACAAAAACTTTGGATCGATTTTTGACCCTTTTCCCGTGATCCAATCGAGCTGAAACTTGGCAAATAAACTCGTGGCGACGATCAAGAAGATCTTTCAAATTTTCGTTAAAAAAAATTAATAATTATAGTATAATTTCGGATTTTTAGAAATTTTATTGTTTTTTTGAAATTGGAATCATTAGAAAAATTTGATTAGCAACGGCCGGCGGCCCGATAACGTCGCGGAATATTTTCTATATTTGAATTACCCCATCGGTATACATAATAGGTTCTTCACTACGAATGTCGAAAATCTAAATTGACTGCCAAATGTTTTTAGAATTTAATCTTCAAAGCATGAAGTGTCTTATCAAAGCTCAAAACATCTGACATTTTAGAAATATATTAAATTACTGTAAGTTTAGTGTTATGTTATATGTTTTAATTGGTCTTTTATTGTTGTTTTATTTTACAAAGCAAGGGAGTATAATAAAAACTTAGTTTTTATGGGTTATTTGTTGCTGTATTAATAATTTTATTATAAATACATATTGTTACCTTTTGTATAATTTTATTTTATATATGTACAATATTGCAATATAAAAACTATTATTTTATTACTATCTACATAAATAGGAATGTCTGATAGATAGAGACGTCGATCCGCCTAGAACAGGTGTTGGCAGTTTGTCAAGTGAGATGAGCCAAATTGTCATGGATACATGATTACAAAGGTATCAAAGAGCCGCATATATGTAATATACACATTTATATGCATATGGATTTTTATAAAAAAACATTTCAATATGTTTTACTTAAAAAAATAATAAAAACGGCGTCCACGCATCGCTTTTGATAATTTTACTTTATCTGACAAACAGCTTCTTTTTTTAATTGAATACATGAATCTTAATTTTCATCCGTTATTCTGCTTCTAAGTTTATTTTTTATCTGGTTCATAGTTGAGAATGTTTGTTCGCATATACTCGTATATATAGAGCCGAAGATTGTGAGAATACTATAAACCAGTTTTTTCAACTCATTATATTATTATGTTTCAGCCAAACTATTCCATGTATTAAATAGGTATTATTGTTTATATTTTAGGCAGTTGTTTTAAAGCTGTCCACTTGCCTTCAATCAAATCTGATTTTTTCCAGTCCAGCTGTCAAATACGGAACTTGACTTCTAATTTTGATGCTGAAGTTCTGAGAGCCGCATGTGACTCGCGAGTCGCTTATTTTTTTTTTTTTTTTTAAAGTTTAACTTTTTTTCTTTCTTTATCAATTTTAAAAATATTCGCGTTTTATTTTATTTTCCGACTCATCTAATTTTTCATTGCTAGATATGTATATAAAGAATAACATAACTCAAAACCTGATTTTTTTTACGCTTCAACATTCAGGGGACCTAATTACTGAAGCAAAACACATCACAAAACACCCAGGCTTGATAAAATCACATAGATTAAAATTGTGACCTCACTCGGACCCGGAACCCTCAGTGTAGGAAGCCAGTGTCATACCCACTGCACTACGAGGACCGCCAAATTTCAAATTCTTCGTGATTAGCCTCATGAGACTCGGAAGTCCACAACCAGTCACTTCAGCTATACATTCATTATTGTCACCCATGAGCATCAGTCTGCTAGGCGCATTTTATATGTCTTTTAAGGGGTTAAACCACGCTGGAAGCGCGTACTTTGGGCAGAAATTGGGTGATTTTTCATAATTTTTATTATTTTTTTAAATATTTATGAAACTAACCAACAATCTAATTTACACTAATAAAGGTACATATTAAACTATTATTTAAATTGAAAAGTTTTGAAAAAAAATGGCCGCGTCATGTCCGTTCCAGTGGAGCTCGTCCGCCTTCAGAAAACAATTTAAGCCAGCAAGCTTTAGAATTGAGGCGTTGTGTAAAATTGTTTAACTCTTCCGTAAACGTTCTTCCGGTGCACGGATTGTTGCTTTTCCTGTTCATAAAAGAAAATTAATATATATAGCTTAGCTTTAATAGAGTAGTTTCACACGGAAGTGATTCCATGTTCGGAAACAATATCTCAATAAAGACTCGTTTAAATGAAAATTGATTATTCGCAATACAGGCTTTGCAAGTACATAAATATACTAATGCTTAAAACTAAAACATTTTTAATGCTTTCTTTGTATGTAAAAATTTAACTAATAATGATTATGACCAAAAACTAAACTGCACGTATATACAGGGTTATTTGTAAAACATTAATAACCTCGCAGGACCATATTCCTGACTTGATTATGAGTCGAACATGTTTAAGCTATCATGACATAATGTCAATAGTTATGGAGATATGCGACATCAAAGTTTGCATTTTTTCAATATATCTGACTTATTTTTTGTAAAACGTTTTATTTAACTTTTATTGAAACAAATGATTTGATCGTAATTGATATAAGTTATTGTTATGATAGTCAACGTTTTACAAAAAAAAGTAAGAAATATTGAAAACAAAATGCAAATTTTGATGTCGCGTATCTCCCTAACTATTAATATTAGGTCATGATAGCTTGAACATTTTCTACTCATAATAAAGGCAGGAATACAGTTCTGCGAGATTATTAATGTTTTCCAAATAACCCTGTATGTATTTTCAATAATCGAATATTCAATTAAGAAATAATCAAATATTTATGTAGTTTTGACGTTGAATTTACAGCTAATTTTCTTGAATAAATCAAAAGAATAGACATTATTGTTATAAATTCATTGCGTCTCGATTATCTTAAACCAGGAATATCGACAGATATTTTGATTTTTTGTTATTCTAAATTATAAAATCTATTTTTATGATTATTGAAGTAAAAAATTTGTCGACCATATAAAAAGAGTTGAAAAAAACAGTGGATTTTTTAACATATATATAGTAAGTAAGCAAAAACTGACAGATTTTGCAAAAAAAATTAATAAATTTTGGATAATCTTTTACTTTGTAATATCATTGAATAAAAAAAAGGCATCTTACGAGGCCATTAATTCATAAAAGACGCACAAAGTGGAACAATTTTCTTCATTTTTAAAAAGATAGTAGGTTCGGTAATTTAATTATTGGTTATAAAAATTATTTTGTATCATTTTAACAAGATATCCATATTAAAAGTATACGAAACCTGATGAGAAAATTACATATTTCTAAACAAAAATGTGATAAAAAACGCAAGAGAAGATATGTGGCGTATGGATGCAAAACCGCCACAATTCACATAGGCTCCGTATGGATAGTGGCGGTTTTACATCTATACGCCACATATGAGAAAAAAATATTAAATTTGCTCTCCTCGCCGGATAACCGCCATAATAAACAAGTCTAGCATAAACTAACTTAAGGAAAAAACCTATTGGTAAAATTGAAACATGTTTTTGATATAATTTTAATTAAAACTTTATACTACCAATATTTGAAATACTTATTACTTCTATAGTTTTGAGAAGTGCAGTCTATCTCATTACCTGGATATATCTCACTGGATAGTCGATCTCATAACTTAAGTATAGTTATAACTATACTTTATTTAATATAACTTACTGTTATCATTAATGACGTTCTAGTGCCAACCTGATGTTTGGAAGTGAAGCCTGGAATTGTCAAAAAAGGAATGAAAGTAGACTGAATGCGGTAAAAATGCGGTCACTAAGGTCCTTGTGCAGAAAATCTTCAGTCGATAGACTGAGGAATGAACAAATTAGAAGTTAATGTAATGCTGGGTGTAGTGTGGCAGACAGAACAAAGAAAAAAGTGCTGAAATGGTTTGGTCGTGTAGAAGGTATGAGCTAGAAAACGTTTGTTAAGAAAATATATGGGGCGAGTATTGCAGGCAACAGAAACACAAGGCGTCCGCGAAAGACATGGCACGATCAAATACTACAAATATTGGAGGACGGCCGTGTTAAAATCCTCAACAACCGTATAGCTTACATGAGAAGATGTTTGAATGTAGCCGACGCAAAAGTGGTGTGCCAAGATAGAAGAATATGGCGTTTTATCCTCTCTGCTTACCCGTGCGGAGAAACGGCATGATGGTTAGTTAGTTAGTCATTAATTGAAATAGAAAAAGGGATATCTTCTCTCGAAACTATAATAGTAAAAAATATTTCAAATATTGTTTGTGTAGTATAAAGTTTAAATATTGTAGTAGGAGTATATTTTAAAAGAAAATGTTGAACAACGAATGCCGAATCTTTCATAGATATTGTGTTTATGATTTTACACAGTTAGATTTGTAGATTAGATAGACATGGTAGATTTGTGAGATTTTATCTGTATTTTCGTTTCATAGGAATACGTGAATATCCTCACTGATCTAAAAATAACAAATAATTATTATCATCACCCTTCTGAATATCCATGAAACGCAAGAGATGAAATAAATTTCTCCATATCCGCGCAAAAGTTTTCCTCTTAAAAAATCTTACAGAATATCGTATTCTTTGAATCGTGACAAAATGGACTTATCTTTTGTGGAATAGGTATCTTTTTTTAATGGGATGATGCTGCGAAGTTACGGCAACACAACGCTGAGTTAGGCAGGAGTGGCGAAAAAGAAAAAAACCGCCCTGGGCAAACGTGTTTTCTTTACATTTGGCTTATAACCCGAGTTTTCCTGAAAACGAAGTCTTCGGTACGGTATTATGACTTCCGTTAGCTAAAACACTCTGGATTTTTCCGCGGGCGCTGTGCGCTGATTGTAAAACTTTAATATTTCTGGTTTAAAATTTAGCACGAACGGTGTAAGGGAGACCGGGGACAGTAGTGACATTTTACAGGATTCATTTTTTTTCTGCTTTGCTATTTTACTTTAAAAAAATGTATTGATTTTGAACATATTGATTGTTAGTATATACATTTTTTCATTTATGTAAAATATATATCATTTAAATCTAAAAAAAAATTAATCAAAACACACTTATGAAACAATTATCCCAATTTCAAATCTCCATGTGTCTGTCCGTAACTCGCTGGAACTAAGCTGGAATTACACAACAATACTGATGATGTCTAGTCAAGTGTGACGCCTCAATCAGCGACTAAGGTTACACACAAGGGTCGTTATTAATTATTATTTTGTTCCGTGATTTTTCACGGGCTTACTGCAAGTAAACTAATATTTTCTATAAAACTTATTCAGAATGTCAAATATGACAAACAAAAAATTCTTTTTGTGTTGTGCATTCTTTATGGGAGATTTTTCAAGTGACATTTTTGGAATTGTACCCATTTTATCCAGGTGATGATTTTCGCCTCTTTCTTTGTCCAATTTGATCATTCTGAATTAAAATGTATACAAAACAAAGTACCTAGCAGACGCGATAAAGATATCGTTAAAATTATCCGCATCCGTTTTTAAAGTGGGTGTTATTTCATACTTATTATCGAATAAAATGAAAACATTGACTTTACGAAATGAAATATTTATTTATCTGTGTAACAATATCCGTTACTTAATGCTGCTGGATGGCACAAATAATGATGAGGTGTGTAAAATGAGGTACAAACAAGTATAATTCTCTACGTCACAATGTCTGTCACTAACGTTGCCTAATGGCTTAAATAAGAATGAGGTGTAAGTGTAAACCAAACAAAAAAACGTAATTCTTTATTAAATAATGTCAATCATTAACGTTATCAAGACACTACGCTATTCTAGATAGCGTTGTTCTCACAGCCTTAACTGATGGCAGAAATATATGATAAAAATACGTCATTTTTGACGGATTACAGCTAGAGTATATTAAATACATCTTATTTTCTATTTTACCAACAATGATTTTCATAAGAATTCATTCATTCTTGATATTGAAAAATGAATCAGCAAAACAGAAAACGTATTTTTGACAATTTTCGATTGATAACTTGTACAGTAAAAAATGGTCAGTAAATATGCTTTAGAAAATAAATATTAATTAATAAAACACTTTTGCATAATAAATATTCAAGACTACAATCGTATTCATAAATGCGACTTTTTTATTTGTCATAAAAATTACCAGGAGCTTTAGCAGATTTCTTATTCAGTAACAAAAATGACAGATTTTAAAACACGATTGAATACTCCTTTAGAGAAATTAAATTACAATTAAACAACAAAAAACAAATAAAATTCGTTTAATTTGATATTACAGCTGAACATACTTCTTCGGCGCACAGGTCCTGCGAAAGAGATTCGTGACTTTTGTTACTTTTTCCGTTCATTTATAGATATCTTGAGAATTCTCGGTGTCTGCATTCAGCAATTGTTACAGATTCAAGATATCTGAAACCTTCCGAGAATTCCTCACAACCCTTGCGAACGTAGTAGATGTCTACCTTGAAATTACTAGTCCAGTACTGTTTCGTTATGGAGAAACGTTACGTTTTTCTCTGTCTGCAATATCTTTTCATTTATACGCTCCTTCATCTTTGCAATCGAGACTATTTGTTTATTTATTAATTAATTGTCTGCAATAGGCATGATGGGAGTGTTAAATAATTTAAAAATAAGTGATTTTAGAGAAGAAAATATTTTGAGAGGATTCCAAAAAATCATCCGGTTTTAATACAACATTGAGATTAATAAGATTTTGGAAAAAACAAAAGTCAAAATTCTGCTTTCGGCTATTTTAACGTGAATCATTTAAATGGGTGATATTTAAGTTCGATGTCTTAAATTTTATTGTTTGTGTATTTTGATTGTTATCGGTTATCTGTTTTTGAAATAAAATGTATAAAAAAGTAATACGTATAAACAAATAATATTAAAGATATTGAAGTATTTCTAAGGACCCTATTGTAAAACAAGGATGAGTTTGCACCGTTCATCTTATAACGAGATAATATCTTGACTAGATACCTAAAGATTAATCACTTAAGTTTGAGGTTTTAACTAAAGAAATAAACAACTTAGTTTAAGATTATTTATGTTCAATGAATGAAGTCAGTTCTACAATTATCATTTTTGTGACCAAGAATTTCTTTATCAACGCTTTATATAGGCATAAATGGGAGCGAAACATTTCTTAAGAAAATTAAAACCCGTTTCTTACAGGTTTGGATAATTTTTTAATAATTTATCTGTGTAAAATTGTTACGAACTTACGGTGGTGATAACCAAATGAAAGTTTCTTTCTATGGTCTCGCTCTCGCTTTTCAAAACAAACAATTTCTTCCCTCCCGCTACGACATAATTTATAATAAATGTTTTCTCTCTACTGTGCATAAAGGTTTCTCCCAGTCATCACCAATCATCTCTCTGTGCAGCTTTTATCATCCATCTATTACAAGAGAGACCACCAAGTAAATTCTATTTTCATAGCACAAAATTTTAGCGTCTAAGCGTGATTAAATTAAATATATATATTTTCCTCAACCACCGTTATATAGGTATCCCACAGAGTATTTTATCATACAGAGTTGAAATAAACCGTTTTTTTTAGACCGGGACACAACAAGGTTACGTTCCCCCGCGCATATTTTTAAGACGCATCTTTAATGCAATTTAAATATTTATTAAAAAATATTGATTGCATTTTTTGTATATATCTACTTATCTTATTTGATTAATTACACCAACATGTTTCGAAAATACCTTTCCATCATCAAAATATTATTAAGTTAATAAAATTTAACTACTAGCCCAATTCCAAAAATAATTCCAATAATTGCGAGCAATCAAGAACATCAGTAATAATATTTAAAAATAATTTTTCAAATAATTTAGAAAAACAAAAGACATTTCATTCTGATATTTTGGCAGTTAAACAACATCCTGACGATGGAAAGGTATTTCCGAAATATGTTGGTGTAATTAATCAAATTATATAAGTAGGTATATACAAATAATACAATCAATATATTTTTTAAATGTCAATCTACAATGTTGCTGAATCAATTGAAAAAATAAATATTGTGTGTTGTATAATTAAATCGCATATTTAACATAGCATATTTTTTACAATAGACGTCGTTTTCAAGATATTTTCTAATACAGATGTCTTAAAAAGACGTAGCAATTTTTTTATATGGGAAAGTAGATACGAAAATATTTGTTTTAGTGTTTAGATCACCTTACTCGTACCTACTTACGCATAGAAAAAAATGGTTCGTATCTATGAGACATCTGTAATATGTGTATATCATGATTAATAGGACATCATTAAATCCAGTATTTTAGGGTACCTACTTGAAAATTTTTAATTTAAATTTAAAAAAAAATAATAATTTCGTTTCAAACTGAGCCTTTTGAAGTTAAAACGTCATATTTGTAACAATGAGTGACTTTTTAGTAAAAAAATATATTACTAAAATATACTTTTTACTTATAATTTTTTTTTAAGAATACTCATTTGACTTTTTCATATATTTTTTTCAAAATTCCCAAGCTCGTAGTATTTTAAAAAATAGTCAATGCGTGAACCAGGAAATATCCGTTAGTTCATGTCATATATATTTTGGTGGTCTGTAAGGTATAACATGTTTTGTTTTATTTTCAACGACCTCAAATACTCTCATTCTTGCGATGTAATATTAATTAAAAATATATTGCATTTAAGTTCTAAAATATATTTTTATTTCTTGAGTAGCTTGATAGTCTTGTGGTAAGTTCTCTCGCCTCGTGATCCAAAGGTCGCGGGTTCGAATCTCACTCCATACTAGCAAGTAAGTCCTATTTTTATAGCACAAGCGTTTAGCTTAATTTTAAAATAGTAAGAATATTGATGTAACAAGTATTCCGTGTTCGCATCTCTATTTTAAAAAAAATAATAAAAAATATTAAAAAATTTCATTTGAGTGTTATATTCAGTCTGACTGCAGTATAGCAATACTACAATAAAAAATTTTGCTCAAATCTTTGAGTCAGTGACAAAATGTTTTTGTACATATTTAATCCCTTATTATCCAACCTAACCTAACCAAACTTAAATGCCGGTTTTGAACGAGCAAATAACTTGGAAGTGAAAATTAACACACTTCCCGTCATCCAATCGAGCTGAAATTTTGCTCATCATTTCGATGTCGATGACTACGTATTCTTACATACGGTTAAGATCATACACATACTCGCATACAAAAAATTAAAATTTATCTCACATATTTGGGCAAGTACCTACTTTTTGGTTATTTTCTAAAATTATTTAAATCGTGGACACATTAGATTTATCTCATTGTTTGAAATTGCTACAAAACAAAATCTGGCTGATATTTTGTTAAATAATTTTGTTTGATTGTTGTTTCAAAATGCCAGTAATAGTTGATACAATTATATAAATGAAATGAAATGAAACTGAAGAAAAATTTTTCATTATTATTTTAAATTTAATTTACTACCAATGTATACAAATGAATTTTTTGTCAAGATAACAAAATTACAATATAACCAGCTGCAACCTGTCAATTCAGAAAAATTTGAATTATTTTGCCTATCATATTATTGAGAGTAACGATTATTATTAGTATAGTTTTGATAAAAATACAGGAGTCAACATTCTTCACATTGATAGTAAAAGTAGACGTCTTAATAATTTAGAAGCCCTAGAAATTAAGAAAGCTATAAATAATAATGAATGTACAACCAAAAAAATTTAACTTACATTCTTATCTTGAATATGTTCCCTTTCACCCTATCACCTGTTTCTTTCGCACCCCCCACTATTTACCTCCATTTGGACACTTAACACTGAATGATTGTTTATAATTTTGTAAAGTTCAATTAGTATTAAGTATACCCTGACGAAGGAACGTCGTTTCCAAAACCGGTTGGTTTTATCAAATAAATTTTAGTGGTGATAAACAAAGTTAATTAGTTTAATTATATTCATAATGAATAACCACAAAGTTATAGCAAAATACAAGAATACAAGAAATTATTATATTTGATGGCAACCGACACCTCGCATTTAAGGGATTTATAATGAAAACTATGTATGTTTGTACGAGTTTATTTTTTAATTACAAAAAATCTTTTTTAAGACTATGAAGAAGATAGCGTGATAATTATTTTTCTTATTTACATGTATATATACGGCTCTAAAGCCCTTTATTTTATAATTTGTATAAAGTTGATAAACAATAGACAATAGAAATAATATATTAAAAAATACACGTGTGAACACAAATTATTTAGAAACTTAATCAAGAACAGTATAAATGTAAATTTAATGGAGACAAAAAAACAATAAAAATGATTCGATGAATAATAACGAAAACGCTATAAAACATGGAGTAGAAGTCTGAAAGACTCACTATGACATGAGCTGACAGCAGCAAAAACGGTTTTGATGCAAATGTCTAAATCATGTGAAAGAATTTTCTCAAGATAATCTTCAATCATTTTCTATTCCTTGAAAATCACGATTTAACTCATTTATTAAAATGATTTTTTTAATACAAAACTTAATGGTTAAAGTTGAAATTCACCGAGACGAGATTCCCTCACTTGCAGCACCGTCGACAACTTTGGTGATAAGAAGGAACTCTGCTTTGAGCAAAGTTTTAACGACAAAAGTAAAAATCCCCTAAGATTTAACTTAATCTACCATGGGGTGAGAATTTGACGAGCTATCTGTACTTTGTTGGGTTGTTCGCTAACTCTCCACTCTCAGGACACGACAAGTCGAGTTTCACCCACATTAAGATATCACCAACATTCTTGACACAGTTTTGTAAAATATTAATTACACCTTCAACCACAATTCGAACGAAAATAATTTAAAAATATTTTTAACAACATAACTGAGCCTAATTGAAAAGAAGTATATTTATTTAAAAAAGAATTTAAAGCAATTCTTCAATAGAAATATAGATAGGTACCTACCTCATTATCAACAGTGACATCTGTATTGGATTTTTGGAATGAAAAAGTGTTGGTCTGCAAGTGGCGGTAATAAAAATATAACTCACATATGAAACAAGTTATGTAGGTTAAACAAACATATATCTCTACAATTTCCAAATATTTGATAGATGTAGTAGTCTACCATGGTAAACATTACATTGTGTTAAATGATCACGTAAGCCAGCCGTATGATAGGTCGTAAGCCCTATGAATACCTAAAAAGACGTCCATTCCTACTTTCACACGTCTCTATGAGACATCAATAATATATCATAATTAAAGATGTCTCCCTAGGGATAGAATCCATGTGTTCTTGATAAATTTGGACATACTTAAAATGTTATTTAAAAAAATAGTTTTGACTACCAAAAACATAAGTCGATGCACCAACAAAATATGATTTTTTTACAAAATGAGACCACTTGAAATGTATTGGCCCACGTATACATATACGTAAACATAATAACTATAATTTTAAGGTTAAATAATTCTCGATGCTATTCTTTTATATTACATATGTGAGTATATTAAATCTAATACATGTTTTGTTTTCTATGATTGGACATCTATTATGATCTGTATAAATTTATGACAGTATTTTCTAAAAAAAACACATAATGAGTTTGTGAAAGGTGTAAAATTAAACTGTACATCTAGATAAAGAAAAAGGTAATATTTGAAAAAATGGTACCTACATTATTAATAAATACCAATTTTCATTTTAGGATAGCCCTTCGAACTTATTATTTCAGACACTGGTTCTGTTACAATTTTTTTTTTTAATTGTCCATTTCTAAGGTTCGAATATTCAATAAATTCATAGAGAGTTCTTTGCTGCAAGATATGCATAATGCCCCTGTCCAAAACTGAGGTTGCGCTAAGTGTTACTAAGTTGACGACATGACGATTTAAAACGACCCTCGCAGTCAAAGTTATCAATCAATTAGAATCCCTATTAATTACGTACGAAAGCGGCATCGAAAATGGCGCACGGACATGAAAATATTCCCTCGTTCCAATTTGCAGCCGCCATGGAGCGGTCTCCAATTTCCCGCCCTTTGAGAAAATTAATATGCGGAATTCCGCGGGGGAAAAAGGCCATTGTTCTGCCTCCAGTTGTCTCCAGGTGGCTCCTCACATAATGGAAGGATGCCGTGGATTAAGTCTTAGCCGATGATAATGTAAATTCCTATGCCGGCGCCATTCCGTCGAGCCTTGTTCCTTTGGAACCGCCATTATTGGTAAATTCCTGGCGTTCCGATAGGTCGGCGTGACTCGGCGGTCGCCGCATCGACTCAACACAATGCGGACCGGGACGAAGGCTGGAAAATTGATCACCGATGCTGTTTAGATCTTTGTATCGTTAAGGCACTATTAATTATTTTGCGTCATGTTGTTTTATCAGATAATGGAAGAGAGATGCTTCGTGAATTTATTGTATCAATATGTGAGGCACTTTTGTACGATATTGTAATAAGTCAATATCTTATGGTGAATAGTGCGCGTATTATTGTGTTACATGCAGTATGCATAGTAAAATTAAAATTTTGTCATAAAGCATACATTATTGTATCTATCTACCTCTTTATTCTTGTTTTGTATCTATCATTCTTATTTTTTTATCATAACCTATTGTGTGTTAACCAAAAATGACAAAACTCTTTGATTAAGTAATATAACTGTCCCAGAAGAGATAAGATTGGTCACCTAGTGGGGAATTATAATTTAAATAAAAAAGTGTATTTTTTTGTAAAAATATTGGATGTTAACATAAGTGTTTCCATTTTCATCTATTCCATTAACAAAAAATCCAAAAGAACACAACAACAATAAATATTACAAAATCTTAGTCAATAATATAATCATCTTTATTAATTTCTACTTCTTGACAATGTCTTTTTATTGCTTTGCGAAAAAAACCATCCTGTTTTGACTCAAATAATTTGTCATTCGAATAGAAAAATGCGTTGAAAGTATTCACTTCTGTCTTCTACACATGAAGGCGTTAAATTAAATAAAATATTTAAATTAAACAAAAAATTTAGTAAAATAAAGTCGTTTTGAGCAGAACATTTCTTTCATGGTCTCGGAAGTGTTGAATGCGTAATACCGAATGTGTGCTCCTACCCACGGGAACAAGTTAATATGAAGAATGATGGTATGTCGCTTAGGTCCCGGGAACACTTCTGTGGGGAAGCTGGGAAGCTATTAAGACGTTAATAGTCGTGACGTCACATGTTTTTGAATTTTTATTGCATCAATTTTAAATAAATAAAAATATCTCCTGTGTTCAGAAGAAATTATTATTGTCATATTATACTTGGTATAAAGGAATTAATTTTTACGCTGGTTATTAAAACTTATTTATTTAAAAAAACAACTATTTTTATGAATTTGAACGTAGACTTAAATCAAATTGGGTGAATCAAAAGAAAAATGAACAACAAAAACCTATGAATCAAAAATTTTTTTGGAATATTTTTATTTTTAATTTATTTTACTTATCTACCTTAAAAATGAATGACCAATTTGAGACATATAGGTATAGTATTTTATTATAATGTCGTGAATTCAAATATTTAATGTACCATGTTAGTATATAATAATACTGTTTACGCTAATGTCACTCTAAGACCATCTTTAAGAGTCAATAATGATCTGTTGGCGGTCTGTTTGTTAAAAAAATAAAAAATCTAATTGTACGTAAATAAAACCTCCTTATAAGAGAAATGTATTGTTTTAGTTTACTCATTCACATTCTTACCATTTGAGTAAAGTTATTTTTTTGGAATATGCCTTACTTAGTAGAATTTCTACATAAAAAAAAGTGTCTGTGAATAAAACACAGGGTTGTTTACTTCACACAATGACACTTTAATTTAAAAAAATAAAACGTTTTCGATGTTTACTGCATCATCTTCAGAAATATACTAACTCTTAAGATTAGGAGGCATTTCATCTACTACACGGGGTTGGTTGGTCGGGAGCAGTGGAGGGGGAGGATTAGGCGAAATGTGAAAGTGGTTGCTGGGCGCGGCTACTATGGATAGGAGGGGGGATGTTATAAGTGGTGTTTGTATGTTGAGTGCATTAACATTAATTTCTATATTTTCTTCTTCCTTTTTTGCATACATGTAACACCTCTACGTTATCATGGGCGAAGTGATTTCCCTCGAATCTCACATGGTCTGCCATCTCTGAATTAATGTTTAAATTCTTGATCCCTTTAAGATGTTCATTTATTCCAATTTATATTTTTCTTTGTCCAATATAGCATGATTGGCAGTTTTTACAGTAAATGTTATATTCCTCACTATTAATTATTTAGCTGTTCTATTTTAGTTTTACTATTTAAAATAAATTTCTTGATGCTGTTATTGGTGTAGAAGGCGGGTTTGAAAGTTCTTTCTTCACATAAACTAAGAAGGTCTGTGGTGAATATTCTAGCGTATAAAATTCTTCTCTGCGGTTTTTCTGTGCTCACGTTTTCCTTTTGTTTGTAAAGTAAATATTAGGTCCTTACATATGAAATTGGCATTTAGTATGGGAGGAACATAAAGCCGATTTTTTTTTATTATAATATATTTATTTAATCAAAGTATGTACCATTGCTATCTATGCACTTTTGCCATCTCATAGGTAGTTCATCGATCCCTTTACTAAAAAAAATCATTCGGACGGGAATCAATAAAATCTTTGAAGGCGGTTTGGACTGCCCCATCGGAGTTGAATTTTTTCCTTTGCAAGAAGTTATCCAAATTTCGAAAAAAATGGTAATCTGTTGGGGCAAGGTCCGGAGAGTACGGTGGATGTCTTAGACATTCCAATTGAAGCTCCTCTAATTTGGTAGCCGTCTGTTGTGCAATGCGTGGTCTAGCGTTATCATGAAGCAGCAGTGGCCTAGAGCGATTAACCAGCCTCGGTTGTTTAGCAGCTAGCTTTTCCATCATGGTTTGCAGTTGCTGACAATAGACATCTGCCGTAATCGTCTGGCCAGATTTAAGAAAGCTGTAGTGATGACACCAGCACTAGTCCACCAAACGCTCACAAGTAACTTTTTTGGAGTCAATTTTCGCTTGGGGCATGGTTTGGCTGGTTCGGCAGGGTTCAGCCATTGCGATGAGCGCTTCCGATTATCGTACAGATCCACTTTTCATCACAGGTAATGATTCGATTTAAAATCCCTTCATTATTGTGCCGGTTGAGTAATGCAACGCAGCAGTCAACGCGCGTTTGTTGATTTGCTTCACTCAATTCGTGAGGTACCCACCTTTCAAGCTTTTTCACCTTACCAATTTGCTTCAAGTGGATTAAAACAGTTTTATCACTAACACCGCAGCCTGCAGCTAACTCGGATGTGGTTTGCGATGGATCCGCTTCCACAATAGCCTTCAATTCTTCATTATCAACTTTGGTCTCCGGCCGTCCACGGGCTTGTTCTGCAGGTCGAAATTTCCAGAACGAAAACGTTGGAACCAAAAACGCACTGTGTTTTCTTTTGCAGCACCGTCGCCATACACATCATTAATCCTTCGAGCCGTTTCTGCAGCACTGGTGCCACGGTGGAACTCGTACTCGTAAATAACGCGATATTTCAAGTTTTTCATTTTGTAAACTGAGTGACGCAAAGAAAAAAACAATTGAGGAAAAAACAAATGCATTATAATTTTCAAAACACAAATACATGAGTAAATAGCTGTATAAATTTGGATTTGGAATTCCTAACCAAAGAGAAGATATTTGAGATCAAATTTGCCAGTACGGCAAAACGCCAATTTCATATGTAAGGACCTAATATATGGAATGTATTTATCATCCGAAGTAAATTATTCCTTTCTTAAAAATTCTACGAATATATTCGAATATATTATCATTAACTATTCGATATTCGAATAGTTGGAATCACAAATATTTGGAGGCTCTATATGATCTACTCTTATACGATCTACAGTTCTAAGATCCATACTAGCATGGTCCACAATCCACGATCTACTCGCACGATTATCATTCACGCGTCTATTCTTAAGCGATTAAAACTCACACGATCAAAACTCACATTTCCTCGATGTATTCTCACATGATCGATGCCTACGATACATACTCGTACTCACCGTACACATCAACACTCGGTGCATACCTATCTAATCCACCCTAACACGATGCACATTCACCTTTTACACTATCTGCGCCCCTAAATTATTTCAGCGACCTTTTCATAATACTGTTAACCTTTGTACTTAGTTTATAGTCGGTCGTTTCTCGAGCGCAGCGCAGTAATTTCCGAGCCCGTCGGGCTCCTCGACGCGATCACAAGTCTCTCGGTTCCCATCTTCATTTTGTCTCGGGCTCGAAAAATCTAATAACCGCGCTTTCTCGCGTAAAAATATAAATTTGACTCGGAGCGCGCAGAGTCCGGGGCCGAGCTCGCGCCTCGCGAGTTAAATCGCTCTCCGCCAACAATGGCGGGCGGCGCGCGGAGTGGAGTGGCCGCTGCGCCGCCACTCCGCGCGCGCTGCCAGTGTTTATGCTCCGGCGCAAAGTATTCCAAATGGATTTGAAACGTAATTATCCGAGCATTTGCATGCAGTTCCTCCCCCGCCCTCCCGCTGGAAACTGCAATTATTCCCGCTCCGCGAACCCCCAACCCCGCCCAACCCCCCCCCGCCTAGGACGGGTCCCGCCGAAGCGATTGGATTCCGCAGTCAAACATAATGCTGATAGACTGAGCAGATTGAATGCACGTTGAAACAATTACCATTTAACGCGCGAAATATAAAAGATTGTACCAAATGGATTCGGATGAAATTTGTTGCAGCCCAACCGGGCGACGGATCGTCGAAGCTTTTGTAAAAATGACTTGTACGTTTTCCTTTGGGCGGGTCAATTTCCTCTCTTATCGGAGGATTATTCTGCAGTTCAATTTATCATCGCGCGTATATGTGATAGACGTTTAGGCGCGGGGGGCGGGAAGGGTAGGCGCCGCTGGTCGGCCGGAATGTGAAAAATGAAAATCTTTCAGGTTTCTTTCGTATTAAATATTATTTTACAATCGCCACCGAAAATCATGCGTCCAATGTTTTAAACTAGCAAACAAAAGTATTTACAATTTGTTTTAATTTAGAATCCGTGCACTCTTAAAACTTGTTAATCTAGAACTAAACTAATCTAATTGATGATTCGATTCTTTATTTTGTTCTCAATATTCTGAATTTATTTTATCATTAAAAAAATATTTATTACATAAAAAGTGGCTTGTGTAATTATATCGTATTCAAAATGTACATAAAATATTTATACTTTGTACTCTAATGTCACTCTAGGACCACCTATTGGGGTCAATAATGACCTGTTAACGGTCCTTTTGTTAAAAAATAAATTATGATAAAATGAAATAAATAAATAGTTATCCTATCTAGTGCTTATCGCACCGAAATCACATAATCTTTTTATTGATAAATAAATGATCATTGCGATAACTTCCTCAGCCGTGTAGGACCAACGCGCAGGATCTAGAAAATTTAAAATATTTATATGAATCCACAAAATGCAATCGTACAATACTAAATCACATGTCAGTCTCATAGAATTACGTAGCGTATTGAGCACGGAGTAGAAATGCTAATGTACTCTTCATCTCCTTCCTGTTTTCCCGAGACTGAAACAGTTTTTCAGTGGATGCCAGCCAAATTGCGAAACTGGTATTTGATCTATTCAGCTGTCACCAAGTGAAATTATTTGCAATGGCAACAAAATGAGTTAAAATGACCGACCGCACAGTGATACCGAGGTGATATACCGCATGGCATATCAGCTCGGGAAAGCCAAAGCTAAGACGGGGAGTAATGTGTAATAAATCCGGAACTAGAGAGATATTGCTCGTAAAATGTATTAATGGAGGACATTCTCGAGGAGACCATGACTCACCCACGCTCGTAATCGTAGGACCGATTACGAGACGTGTTCATCATGAACTGACTCTAGGACGAATTGCATCACCGCGCTCCACAACCTGATGCACGCACGGCGCAGCACGCACTGGACGAATGGTATTGTGAATATTTTTTAGAGTATGTCCAAATTTTTCAGAACAGAACTGGATTGCTATCATAGGGACATCAATAATCAATTATTGATCATTGATTATATTGATTATATCTGATTATTGATGTCCCCGTGATAAAAATCCAGTTCTGTTCTGAAAAATTTGAACATACTCAAAATATTCTGAGTGAAAATATACTGGTAAAAAAAGGAGTTTAATAATATTAAAATAATATTTCTGGCATATACTAGTGTAGTGATAGAAATTCTGATGAATTCCATT
Source organism: Agrypnia vestita (assembly GCA_016648135.1). Classification (NCBI taxonomy): domain Eukaryota; kingdom Metazoa; phylum Arthropoda; class Insecta; order Trichoptera; family Phryganeidae; genus Agrypnia; species Agrypnia vestita. The sequence goes on from JADDOH010002864.1 coordinate 102,846, forward strand.
AGGCAAGATAAAGTATATATGAAATAACAATGAAATCTCGAAAATAAATTTGATAATTAAATTCTCTGACGCGTCCATAAATATGTAAAAACTTAATGTTACGAAATAATGATTAAAATGGTGAGTAACAAGAACACGGCCTCATTAGAAATAATGCAAATTGAACGTTCTTTATAATCTTTCCTCTACCCTAAATACGCGATACAATATTTTAGCAAAACAGATGGCCAATGCAGTCGAATATAAATTTGGATCGAAGAAGCACTCGACCGAATCCGGTAAAGTTTGGTGTTTTATGCAAACCACCGTACGTAGTACGTTCTATAGTCGAAGTTGACAATTTCCAGCGGTCGGTCGGTCCGCCCGGCCGCTATTTGCGCAGTGAAGTGCTCGTTGTTGGGATTTCTCCGAGGATTTAAAAGGATATTATTGTAGTATCAAATATTGCCATCCGTCGATGTATATACAAGAGTGAAACGAAAGTTATGTCACTTTTACATTTTTTTTGTAAAAACACCACAATAAAGTAACAGATTATTAATTAAAGTATTGATGTATCTATGTGGTCGTACATAACATGTATAATAATTAAAAACCTGTTAAATTTTTCATCTTGTCGAAGTCATGGAGTCCATCACGCTACAAGATAATATTGACGTAAATACATTTTTTCATTATTTATTGTTTAAATGAACAATATTGTCAAATACCGAACAAGGCTTACAGAGACTAGTAAGTAGAATGTATGGTGTATGTATAGAAAGTGACCTTATTATGAATGTCGACATGTCAAAAGTGCTGGTATTCGAGAAGGAGGAATGTAAAATGCCTTGTGAATTACTACTAGGCAATGAATGTAAATTGCAAAGATGTATCAGTACTAAACAAAATTGACACTGGTAGTGACCATCGATTAGTCAAAGCCAAATTCCAAATAAACACTAAAATGGAAAGAAGAAAAATGGTCATGATAAAAAAGTTGAATCACCTCAACATGGAAACACTATCGCAAAACAAGAACGTTATATAGAACACATTACAGAATAAACTTGAAGACAAAAATACCCTCAAACAAATGGATATAAACGAATTAAATAACAAAATAGTAGCAGACATACACACCATCTTGAAAAAAGTCTCCTTCAGACACGATAGAACACAAAAGATATCCGAAGAAACAACCAAATTGATCGAAGAACGGAAAACTTTAGATAGAAACACAGAGAGATACAATCGGCCGCGAGTCTTGGCTTGATCAGGTTAAATAGATATTGAAAGGTCCTGTTTGTACAATGTTCTTGATACAACGATTAATATTATGCCCGAATGAAAACGAATAAGGCGAGGGTTGTGTGTCACAAGTATGTGGCGCTCTACCCTCTTTGCCTACCGCTTGGCATGATGTTTAGTTATCGTAACTGTTTAGAACATTGTTAATGACAGAAAAGATAGAATTTACAAAAATTGATAATCAAACTACTTACAAATATTATACACACGCACGATATGAATGGTTAATTTGACAATTTCATGTATTTTTTGATAGGTACGTAATATTGGTTATACCCCTTTTTTTTGATTCTTGAGTATAACGCTCACAATCCCGTATGTAATATAATTATTTGCCGATACCGATTTATAATAATTTACTTTCGGGCCGCCGATACATAGTACGAACGCGAACGATTTCTTTACTTTCCACGAAATTTCAGCGGTGGTTTATTGACTAAACGGTTCCAGATAATAATGTCTTATGAATTTTATCCCTCTCAGAATCGTTTCAGGTATTTCTTGAAAATACTTTGATCAGAAAAATAACGTTTGATTCGCGGATATTCTCTTATGATTTTAGACCAACAAAACATTCATGTTAAACAAAATATTTTCATTACTAAGAGGGCAGAGCGGCGAACACAGGAAGAATGTACAGAGATGGTCGTTACCGAGTTATTTTCTTGCAATTGCGGCGGGGTGTTGCCTCATAAATCAGGAGCCGCCTGGTGAAGCTGGGGCAGCCCACCGCAGGTTCTCCTTGTATTAAGAAAACGTGGCTTTCTGGTACTCTGATGTGAAAACAATACCAGTCAATTAATGTATATTATAGATTTTTCACAGAGACGAAACTGTATATTTTTTTATTAAGGGAGAGTAGGTATAGAAGACTTTATGAGTGTACATAGGACTTACGACCTATCGTACGGTTGGCTTAAGTGATCACTTTATACATATGTAAAGTTCGCCATTTCCACCTATGATAGAAAACCATTTCTATTAATTTTTGAAAGTTGTATATATTTCAATTATACGCCACGTTTCACATGTGAGTTGCAAGGATCCTCACCGCGGCCGGGCACAAAGCTTTTTCCTTCCCCTTGAATGGCCACAGATGTCGCTAAATGATACATCTATATTTGGTTTTGGAGTTTTTTTTAGCTATATACTTTATCTTGTCTAATGGAATTCATCCGAATTTCTATCACTACACTAGTATACGCCAGAAATATTATTTCAATTTTATTAAACTCCTTTTTTTACCATTAATTGAACGTAGTTATGCAGAAACGCATATTAATTGAACGTAGTTATGCAGAAACGCGCCAGGCCACAATTTTGGTAAAAATTAAATATTAGTAAGGTCTATGTTCTACTAAAACCAGCCAAGCTGCTTTCATACAAAAATTCACAAAAAATCGCCCACGCTACTTAAAACAGTTTTAATATGACTATTCCTCAAAACACATTCACCAGAAAACAGCTAGAAAACAGTTACTAAGTTATATATTAAGTATTATTACATAGTTTAAAAAATACGTATTCACATGGTGATAATGAAAATCCCATACGAATATGAATTGAATTACTAGATATTCATAATAGATAAGTAACTCTGCCTGTTTTCTGCAGAATGCATATTTGACATAATAAGATCAGACATGAAAAAACGCCAATATTTCTAAATATCTACATTTATATCCACTTAACAGTTATTAGAAATGTATCTTGTTGGTCTTGTGGTTAGGACTCTCGCCTCGTGATCCAAAGGTCGCGGGTTTGAACCTCACTCCAGATCAGCAAGTTAGTCCTATTTTCATAGCACAAGCATTTAGCTTAGTTTGAAAATAGTAAGAATATTGATATGACACGTATTCCGTGTTCGCATCTCTTTAAAAAAATATATAATTTTTATATTATTTACAATTTTTTGAAGTAAAGGACATTCTTAGTTTTGTGTAGATTTGATTATTCCATTTTTAGACGTTTTTGTACAGTGCGTTTACCTCAATTTGAGTTTTTTGTGGCTGGCTGCTTTCTGCATAACTATATTTGTTTAATTTCAGAGCGATAGTGATCTAAAACAAGTTAAATACAAAAAAAAAAAAGTTTTAAACACTGCTAAAAAAGGTGTATTATTTGAATTTAGAGTTGCGTCCGCATAATAATTATCTGTAGTGCGGAACCCAGAAGGCCTCGCGCCGGGGGTTAATGCCGAATGATTTTCACGAAATAAATCATTGTTATATCGAAAGCCATTATTTCATTCTCAAAGGGTTGATGTACGCAAATAATTTGCATGAAAAACGTTTTTACAGCGCATAATTTTCCACGCTAACCGACCCCTGTACGTACCTATGTACATCATTGTAATCTATACACTATGTACGTGGATACAGGGTATTGTGTTTGGAATTCTGCGATGCACGATGATTAATAATTTATAGATGTAATTTTATCCCCTCCCAGATCAAAAATACTTTTACGGGAGCCGAAGCTCTAACTGATTCAGTACCTACTTGCCGTCACAGCTCCCACTGTCAGAGGTCATCCCATTCCGGGTTGGATAGACTTTATGTATTTCTTTTTACGTAAGTTTATCTTATCTAGGTCTGGCAGACGGGTACACTTGTGTGTAGAAATCTAAAAGACGAATTGTTTAGTCTCGTGGTAAGATTACTACGAGTCAGGGCTCCGATAGATATTGTTACGTGGCGTGGCTCGCTCGAAAAATAAAATGGCACAACTCGTAAAATAAATCTTTTATTATCGCTTGTACATTATCTCTTAACCTTTTACAATCGCTCGCAACGCAATACTCCGCTATTTTTTATTCAAACACAAAAGAACAGCTCTCTTTTGTTTTTCTACTCGGGTAAGAACCCTTCCATTTCTTCGCTATTTATTAATCATGTTAGTTCTTATTTCAACCACTGGGCATACCGGCCCGCCGTTCTGCGCATGTGACACTTTTCTATGGAACTGTCAAATGTCAACGAACAGCTCGTTACAATATTTCAAATAGTTCATTTGCAAAGCATTGCACATATCGATATTATAAGGAACTTTAGGCGCGATTAGTCTAGTTATTGTGTGTAATTTAATATAACGAAAGATGTCAAACAGGGCTGTTTAATGCTACAGATAAAATACTATAATATTTTCAAAGCTTATTATCAATATTTAAATATTGTACAACATTTTAAAAACTTGTAAAAGCATGTGCACTTCCGCTGGAAAAATTAAAACCAAAAAACAATGTAGTGTTTAAGTTAAAACTAAGGTAACTAATTCAAATTAAAATAAAACTATGTTTAAGGTGCAGTAGTGATGATTGTAGTTATTAATTCAGTATCAAAATCTTAAACATTGTGTGCCTACAGCATAGACGTTTCAATGGTTGATGATTTTTTTAATTTAAGTTTTCTTCCTTTGGCGCATTCAGGGTAAAATTTTGATTGTAACGGAGGTTTCGCATGCGTAGCGTGCACACGTGGCAGAAGCATTTAGCGAAATCATGTAGCGATATTATGTAACGAAATCATGTAGCGAAAATGCGAGACCACGAAATACTTTTGATTATATTTTTTCGTCGACTTACGTTGCAAAATTGGCCTCCACTAAAAGTCATTTTATTTCAACGGGATAATATTCAGCCTATGTCCACCCTGAAGGTCCATTTTAAATATTGGTGAAAGTATTTTTAAAATCGGATCAGTAGTTTCGGAGATTATCTCCTACAAGAAAACTTACAAAGTTTTCGTCGTCCTAAAGTATGCAGGTTCCCTACTTAATAAAACGCGTTATAACCGATCGGCGTTCATTGAGCATGTCTTAATCGGCAGTTACTTTTGTATTTTATCAATTATTAATTGATTACAAAAAGAAAAACGTTTCAGAGTTGCATTCAGTTGCTCCTTTTCGCAAGTTTCCATTTAAAGATCAGAATAATGTATTTTATACACCGCCAGTAGCGGTATTACGATATGCGCGATAGCTGTAAGAACGTAATGAAAATGCTATAGTGTCGGGTACCTACAGTACGGCCACTCTACGATGGCACTTTTGACGTTTAGACTTACATTAAGTTTCGTAATTAATGACAGCTAAACATTGGAGGACAAATGCTATACTTTATTGCGCGAACGTCAGAGTAGTGATGTCCATCAACATTAAATATGGAATGAACGAAATGATTCAAAATGTTATAGGATATTGATTGCCTGTATAATATGCGTAGAATACGCAGAATAAGTATCCAAAATAACACAACAAATCTGACAGATCGATTGTGCCCTCTAAATATGATCTTTTTCTATGGCTTTATTAGAGGGCAAAGAAAACGGCTACAAAACAATAAAAGACGGATCAGACCGGGTGATGTTTTTTTTGTCTCTTTTTCTCTCATGTGTCGCCATATTGTTTAAACTGAGTAAGCTCTATTTTACCACGTATAAAGGTTTGGTAAAATGCTTTATTATCCCTCTATATATTGTAGATACTCTAAGGTTTTGACAGTTTTGTTTTAACGTTGTTACAGAAAGAACGAATGTGTGCACGCTGTGATTACGATATTGTTTTTTACCTGGCTTTAGATTTCGGACATTGATACTTTTATATTTTGACCCCTGCTCGTTAATTTGGACTTTGTGAAATGTGTTTTATTATTCTTCTATAACCTTTTTTATGTACAAAGACTTTCTCAACACACACCGTGCGACGAATTTTTTTTTCGACTGAATTTTTTCGTTAATGATTTTAAGTGTGTCACAACACTATTACGATCTGTCAAAAATGCCATCTTACGATGGCTAGAGTATACATTGAAAAATAATAACAGTGAGTAACGACTTCAGATTAGCGGCGCTAATGCCGAGTGTGTTTTGTTATTCGCGCGATATCAAGTTTGAGATTAACCGTTCGTGTAGTTCGCTGTAAGTTGTAATCCCGTATCGCGGAATAGTTTGCGGCGCGGCGCTATTTCATAATTACGCCAGTAATTTAGCTCCGGCCAGCGCTATTGCGTTCACAGTTCACAGTTCGCTGTTCGCACGTGACCTAAGTGATATATATCTCCGTAGTTTTGCCAACAGACATGTCGCTTCGTTAAGTCCTCATATTATTATTATTATTATTTACTTTCGCGTGTTGCCGATAGTGCGTCTTCGTGTTATGTCATTTCCTTTTCTCTACATTATTTATAGATGCGGAAAAATAACGGAAATCGGGTGAAAAATGATTAATATACCGTAATTTTCGTAAAAAAAAAGCCCATCCAAGAGCGCTTTTCACGTGCTGTCGTCTTCAGTAATACATTATTATGGTTTTCTTATTTTAAAAAAAGTAACCCATAAAAACCAAGTCTTTGTTATACTCACTTTCTTTGTAAAATATAACAACAATTAAAGACGAATTAAAACATATAACATAACACTAAACTTACAGTAATTTAATATATTTCTAAAATGTCAGACGTTTTGAGCTTTGATAAGACACTTTATGCTTTGAAGATTAAATTCTAAGAACATTTGTCAGTCAATTTAGATTTTCGAAATTCGTAGGGAAGTACCTATTATGTACACCGACGGAGTAATTCAAATTTAGAAAATATTCCGCGACGTTATCGGGCCCCCGTTGCTAGTAAGCAAACTTTTCTAATGATTCCAATTTGAAAAAAGCAATAAAATTTCTAAAAATCCCTAATTATTAAATTTTTTTTACGAAAATTTGATAGATCTTCTTGATCGTCGCCACAAGTCTACTTGCCAAGTTTCAGCTCAATTAGATCACGGGAAAAGGGTTGAAAATCGATTCAAAGTTTTTTCACCCGGCAAGCCGGCAAGCAAGCAGACGCCACGAGTTAATATCAAGGGAGTAAAAATAGAGATGCGTACACGATTTCCTTCTCATATTAATTCTGACTATTTTCAAACTAAGCTAAACGCCTGCGCTATGAAAAATAGTACTGACTCACTGGTTTGGAATGAGGCTTGTGTACCAAACTTAACTCAACTACCAAACAGACATCTACATTAATATTATGCTTGAAATAACAATACACCAAAGGGTACACGGTTCAAGAATGGAACTCCTCGGCCTCATGTGAACTTGTAACAGACAAATTGTGGCAACAAAGGATTACTGAAGAAGGAAGACATAGATCTATGTATAGAGTTTTATGAGAGTTTCAAGAGATAGTAAATATATAACATATATTATATTTTCTATCCCTTCGTTTCGTTTCATCAGCGACATCAATCCTGATGATGGACCTGAAACGACTGATGGTCGGTAAGAGAAGTAGGATAGACACGAAAAGATAGTTGAGAAAACTTTACATTGAAGATTTTGAATGGCAATGAAATCCTTAGAAGAATATTCGAAATGAAAAATATTACACTAAGTGATGGTAATTTATTTTTTCAGTAGTTTTTTAAAATATTTCTTTTGATGCCAAGATTCTTATTACTAAAACTACTAGCCTTACTTATACATATGAAAAATCACGTTAAATAATAATAACAACTTGCCTTGCGTGATCGCGCAAAATACGCCGCGTGATGTTTGCGTGTCACGCTCTTATTATCTAAAGTTTTTATTCCATCAGTTTATGGACTTTACGACAGACAGACAGAAAATGAAATTTTTATGTTTGCTTGATATTTTTGGGATCCCATTTCATGTAGGTACACCCTGATAAGTTACCGCGGTACCGAAACCGGTTGACATCAATATAATCAGCGTAGTTAACAAAAAGTTTGTTATTTGAAGAAGTTAGTTTTTTTTTTAACTTCTTCAAATACAGCAAAATTATTTTGTGGTGACTTTATAATTATAATTTATAGAATTAAACTTTGTTTACACTACTTTTCAGAAAAAATTCAACATGTTTCGAAACCAATGCCTTAGGTTGTCTTGACGAAGAAGCCATTGGTTTCGAAACATGTTGAATTTTTCAATAATAAAAGTGGTGTTAGCAAAGTTAATTAATTAAGTTTTTAAGTATAATATACTCTTGGAACAATTAATTTAAATAAATAACTAACTTCTTTATTACATTATATTATGTAGGTTTAGAAATTGAGAACATGTTTTATGATGGGTAAAAAAGAAATAACGTAGATTAAAGATTTTACTTTATTTGTATAAGTATACATAGATAATTGAGGTTCTATTTGGTAACATTTCAGACCGGCCACGTTTTGTTGGCAGTAAAGTCATTCAAATAGCCGTACTGTTTATGACCGCTTTTAGCTTTTAGATTTAACTGAACCGCTCGGCTAATTTATACATTGCCCTTTGAAAAAATACCTGAACTTACGTTAACGGTTTTGTACAAAGTCGAGCGTTAGCTTCCCAAACGCCGTTGCTCAGGCTTGCGATGGTTGCGCGCCCTGTAAATTCTCTAATGTTACACTTTTAAGGGCTCTATTAAATCTATTCACTAATCATATAAGCAGTGGCGTAACTACACCGACGCAGCCGATTCGGCGCGTCGGGGCCCACATTACATAGACCAACACTTTTTTAATTTTCCGTAACACGAAACAGAATTATAAAATTTACGGAAAAATTTCTCATAGTTACAATGAAAAAATGGTATTTTCTGAATCGGGCAGTTAATTATTCATTTGACTACAAATAAGCAAATGTAATAAGTCGTCTTTTTACTCCCTTTATATTAACTCGTGGTGTCTGCTTGCTTGCCGTCAACAAAAACTTTGGATCGATTTTTGACCCTTTTCCCGTGATCCAATCGAGCTGAAACTTGGCAAGTAGACTCGTGGCACGATCAAGAAGATCTATCAAATTTTCGTTAAAAAAATTTAATAACTATAGTATAATTTAGGATATTTAGAAATTTTATTGGTTTTTTCAAATTGGAATCATTAGAAAAGTTTGATTACGGCGGCCCGATAACGTAGCGGAATATTTTCTAAATTTGAATTACTCCGTCGGTATCCATAATAGGTACTTCACTACGAATGTCGAAAATCTAAATTGACTGACAAATGATTTGAGAATTTAATCTTCAAAGCATGAAGTGTCTTATCAAAGCTCAAAACGTCTGACATTTTAGAAATATGTATATTATATTAAATTGCTGTAAGTTTAGTGTTATGTTATATGTTTTAATTCGTCTTTAATTGTTGTTATATTTTACAAAGAAAGGGAGTATAATAAAAACTTGGTTTTTATGGGGTGCTTTTTTATAAGTACATTTACTTAGCTACAAATTGAGTAGAGCAAATTTGAACAAATTGATTTGTAGTTATTATATTTTTTCTTCTAAATAGTAACGTAATACAGAGTGTAAGAATAAGATTAGTAGGATACATTATTCCTGCCTCAATAAAGTTTTTGCCGAGGTAATAAAGAGGTATCTTCCGGGATAATTTGTCACGGGTTGACTTCGATCAAGGCTGACACATTATTAGTCAATTAATTGTATGTTTTTCCCTACAAACGAACATCGCAATTTATTGCGTCCAATTCCACGATTCGACACTAATTATTATCTCATTTACTCACAGACCGCCAAAATACATATACGTGAACTTACGTAAACTACTCGGTACACTTTCAGGTTCCACGTCTAGTTTCAATACATTTGATTTCTTTAAATAAATATGAGTAGGTCTAAACTAGTTAGGTAAGTCGCATTTATTTTTAGCGAAATTTAAAATAAATTAAATTTTAATAAATATTATTATTAAGTTCTACGGGTTAAGTATTTTTATGTGTTACAGCTGTTTCGGCTTGTAAGGCCATTATCAAACAGTGGATATACCACGTACAAACGACTTATTTATAAAATTTTAAGTTACCCCTTCCCCTTTAGAGTAATTGGATATTTGTGGTGAAGCCCTGTAGTAATGTTCGTTTTTTCCCGGGCACTTATCATTAAAGGTGCCTCGGTTAACGTTATGCTTAATTATCAAAATTCCACGTTTTCTGCAAGTGTTATTTGTAAATATTATTTTAATTTATGTCACAAAACAAAAAATGATCTTCTCTCCACTTCTAACTATTTAAAAAAAACCTATAATCAAGGACATAAATTAAAATAATATTTATAAATAACACTTGCAGAAAACGGGGAATTTTGATAATTAAGCATAACGTTAACCGAGGCACCTTTAATGATAAGTGCCCGGGAAAAAACGAACATTACTACAGGGCTTCACCACAAATACCTAATTACTCTAAAGGGGAAGGGGTAACTTAAAATTTCATAAATAAGTCATTTGTACGTGGTATATCCACTCTTTGATAATGGCCTTACAAGCCGAAACAGCTGTAACACATAAAAATACTTAACCCGTAGAACTTAATAATAATATTTATTAAAATTTAATTTATTTTAAATTTCGCTCAAAATAAATACGGAGTTCAAATTAAACACAAAAACCATAAATAAGTCGCATTTTATCACAAAAAGATTTTTTTTACTTGAAGATACCTACTCGATTTGGAAAGAAATTTAATAAAAGCAATGTCAATTGTAAAAATACCCTTTATTTACTAACGAATTTAATTACGCAAGAATAAATACATTAACTGGATTATACATGTATCTTAAATAAACGCAAAGGGAGACGTACTTCCGCTTTTTGTCAATTCACTCGCCCAAAGAGCGGTTTTGGTTCATCTCTGTACAATTTTATACTGTGTGGGTAATTAACCTGTTAAAATATTTATATTTATGCGGGCAATTCTATATTTACTCTTCGATATCATTCTTTCGCGTCACGTGCTCGAGTGAAAATTTTATGATTTGCCGCTTTGTACGTGAAAAATTGAAAAGTGCGGCTCGCTCAATACCGCGTCCAGATACAGAAACCGGGGTCCGGTGCCCACACGACTCCAGGAATAAAACAGATTTTGAAAGCTGTTGACGTAACCAGAAAACTAGAATGCGACCACTATAAATTGGCGTGGGAGGGAGGGCGTCCCTGTCGCGTAACGGAAATCGCCAGGGTGTAAATTTATTACACAATACATAATGTACAGAATGTCCGGTGACCGGTGTCATTTACCTTTAACCTTTGACCTTTAACAGAAATTTGGTCGGGCAGCACTAAAGAAACCGAGCCCTAATGGCGGCCGTTCTATCTGTGAAACTGTCAGATGGTAATACCGGTCCATTATTTGCTTTTTCAGCTTCGCAAAACATTAATACTTCATTGGCAATTGTTCTTGCACCATCCCGGACTGTTTAGGATGTTTTGGACATAATAATTCAGTGTATATTGGTAATCAAGATGTCACAGCTCCCGAGCAAATACAAAATTGTACTGAATGACAGGGCGAGGAGTTACCGCCGGGTGCGGGCGGGGCGAGTTTTAGTTCCAAAGTCGCCGCACGCAAGTTATTGTAGTCAAGCAATAGTTGAATGTCCGCTATAAGGATTGAGGTGTTTTTCACACATTTTTGACAGTGAGCGGGTTAATCCAGGGTGGTATTTTATAAGAGAGTGCAAGGGGATGCATCGCAAACATTCCCCTCGCTCGATTATTAATCGAGTTAATCTCTCATTATAACAGAGCCAGCGCTGAGCCATTCTTCCTCCTTGCGCGGAGGCTGCGGGCCGGCCCGGCAGCAGCATGGCGGGCTTTTAATTAAAACCGGAACGATGAATCTGTTGTTTAAACGGTTGATTCTTTAATTAATTGTGTTCTCCGCTTCATTCTACCTTTTCTTCAGCTCTAACGGATGATCGCCGGTTATTCCGAGATATTCGATTTGCTCGGTTTAAGCGGAAGTTTAGGTACAGCTCTTTCCATTTAAGAAAGACAATCGAATTAGTATGTGTAGGCCGTGCGTGCGACGCACATTATTTTGTCATGTTGGTGTTTACGGGTATAAACACCAACACGACGAAACAATGTGCGTCGTACGCACGGCTTACACATACTAATTCGATCATCTTTCTTAAATGGAACCTACTTGAATGATCTTCGCTCACGTACGCAGTTTTACAGAATATTTAGAAATTTATCTCCGTAACATGCTCAGTTAAGTTAACTTCAGCTTTTTAAATTAACACTTTATTCTTTCATTTTCAAATAGGTCCAAATATACATGCTGAATGTAGGTATAATTTTCATATATACAAAATCAAGTTAAAATTATGAATGAATATATGATACGGTAGAATATTAAGTATATTATCATTCGATGGTCAAGAAAACCAATTGATTTCAAGTGCGGACTTTTTTCGCAAAACAATTAGTAATTTTTAGAACGTTTAAGGCTGGAAATTCACTGCAAATGCACATTTCGGCGTTTTTTTTTTTTTACGAAAATGTGGGTTTTTCTTGTTCATTTATATCAGAATGTGTATTCTAGACTTCCATTTTTTCAGGGCAGTAACTTAGATAGAACCTTTGTTCTTATATAAAAGTAATAAACTGAACATTATTTACAATAATTAAGAAAATATAAGCATTAGTCGACTTTAAGGTTTTATAAATAAACAAAAGTTACATTCATTTAGTGGATAAAGCCTCAAAATACGGGAATAAATAGAATATACTATTTAAAATAATCTCTTTATATGAATGAAAAGCGTTTTAAAATCAACAAAAAACGTAAAAATTTCTTGCAAATTTTAAACATTATAACTTTATTAATATTTAAAATTTCTTTATTATCTAAGTACAGATTCAAGATTATGAAATAAACTTTATATGTATAAAAAATAGATTATGCATACATATAAATATTCATTAAAACATTGTTCCGCCTAGGACACTAAGAACGTTTTTTTGGCCGCGGCCTATCGACTAATGATTATATTTTCTTAATTATTTTAAATAATGTTCAGTTCGTTACTTTTATACAATAACAAAGGTTCTATCTACGTTATTGCTCTAAAAAAATTGCAGTCTAGAATTACATTCTGATTTAAATTAATAATAAAAACCCACATTTTCGTAAAAAAAACGCCGAAATATGAATCTGCAGTGAATGTCCAGCCTTAATGTTATTAACATAGCAACGTTTATTAAGCGAGGATGTGCATTTGTGACTATTGACAATCTTTTATGATTAAAAGAGACCATTAAGCAAATTCTTATACTCGGACTGTTAATTGTATAATTTCGGAAGTCCTTTACACTCGTTATTAAGCGCTTCTCTCGCTCTTAAAAACGAAAATGAACTTTTTTATACCGCGGATTCAGCATTTTCCCATGATTTAGATTAATTCGGACAGTACAGTGTGTACTGATTTCGCCTTTCACAGATAATTACACTATTAAAGTGGAAATGACTTCATTCTTGTTGTGAAAATATAAAATATGCAAAAGTCTTTATTATGCCAACTATATTTTTATTAACTTTATACCTCGTGTTAAACGATGTGTAAACAATTCTGTCCTTTGCGGACGAGCATACATTAAAGTATTAAGTTAGTATTCATTCCACTAACGGTATATTTATGATCAAAACAATACATTTTTAAACGTTTATGTTTCGTGTGCGAAACAACATTTAGAATGTTGGACATGTTGACCGTTGAAAAACAATTTGCGGTATTTGAATATGTGTTAAGACGATAATATTTGAAGATTTTATTACAAGCAGTGTGGTACTGTTTAATATATTTATATAGATTACATAATTTTGTGTAAGGGAGAAAAATAACATGTACGCGACGCGAAATCACCGCGTACGTAGGGGGTGGCGGTGTTTTGGTCGGGATTAGGGATAAGGAAAAAGGATGGATTAAAGGGAATAACGAGACGAGATAATGGACTGTATTGGGTCGAGAAGGCAGGGACGTTTCGACTCACCTTTGTCTCTCGGCGTCCTTCCAGATGTTACCTCACCAGAAAATGTTTCACTCGGTTTATCCGTTGTCCGGCGGTGACGAGAAGAGAAATATGTTACAAATGCACTGTTCAACACAAGACGAAAATTTACAGGTAGGAGGCGAGAAAGTGTGTTCTGCCGCTTTTATAACGAGATTAACGAGAGTAGTTGAAACGAAAAGGTACTCGGGAGGGTAGGATTAATTCTTCGATCGAGACCAATCAGTGTTGCTACATAAGAAAAAGAAACAATATTCTATAGAAATCGACTTCTGTGTCAACATGACGTCACGAATATCGAACAATTGGTGTATTACGTTTATTGAAAATATTGGGAATTGAAGAGACTGAACTCTGCCTATTTTCTTCCGACTCAATGTCAATTGTGAAGGACGAACAGTTGCAGTTGGCGCGTAAAAGGAAGAACATAAATGGACTGTGGCGGGTCGGTGACGAAGACGTCCATCTGCCCACTGCGCCGTGCCGATAGTCTACGTTTTTACACGACGCCGCGTTGTTTTAATTTCGACGCCTGGAAACTTCAGTTCTAGAAGTGCTTTTCTAATAAGCGAACGCAAACTTCGCGGGCAACCTATCTCGCCAACGCCGGAGTTCCGTGTAAGATCAATCACTGACCCGTTAGCTTTTCATTCTCACCGCGAGTTTGTGTACTTTTAGTTTAACTCCGCCTCGTAGCTGATAAATCTTATTTTCAACACCTCGAGAGCGATTCGAGTGTTTCAATAGCGATACTGCCTTTCGCCGGCACCCGAGAGCGAGCTATACGAATCTTTTTATTTCTTCTGTAAATAAAGTCTCTCTTTTTAGGTATAATAATACACATCGACGAGTATTTTTGTGAATTATTAATGGATATCATGACGAGTAATGGTACAAGACAGAGAGGTTTAGTCTTATAATGGAACTAACTTAGGACTGGGATACAAAATGGGTAACAAAATGATAAATCTAATAATCTACGCAGATGACGCTGCAATAAAGCAGAGTCAGAAGATGACTTGCAGACAATGCTGTACAAATTCCACATTGCGTCGCAAGGGCTAAATATAGCTCAATAGCAATCAGTAAAATTAAAGCAATATCAAAACAACCAACAAGGTGTACGCTGAGTATTGATAATAAGTCTGTGGAACAAGTCATGAGCTTCAGATATTTACGTGTAGAAATTTAGAGCCATAGCGATCTGTATACTGAAGTCCGAGAACAAGTTAATAAAGCATCCACCGTGTCAGGGTTTCACAAGAATTTGATTTGGAAAAATAAATGCATGTTAAAAACAAAGTCAAGATATATATGTGTGTAAGCTATTGTGTCATACGCTGTAGGGATGCGGGCTGACACTTCCGAACCAAAGGACTCCTCAGAATATCTGAAATGAAAGTGTCGACATTCATTACTGGAAAAACTCTACGTGATCGTGTCGGAAATGCAGACATAAGGAAAACCTACAAAATAGAGAAGATAGCACCATGGAGTAGATCCAGAAGAAGATCATGTAGCCAGAATGAACAGTGACAGACCCCTGCACACAGAAGTGAATGAAATCCCCCCTGGACGACGCCCACCGGGAAGACCACGGAGGGATAGCTGGACGTCGTCATCCCAGGAGGCGTATTTTTCTGTATCACAGATCAACATATCTACTAAAAAACAAAGAAGAAGAAGACTATTTTCGTTCGCGGATGACTATTCGAAGCTGGTTAATTGTTTAACAGAAACGTAAATCCTTCACCCATCGCTGATCCGGTGTTCCGGAAAGCCTCATTAGTCTGCCAATCCGATTCGTTCGGCCGAACGATCCATCCCTCCGGCGCTGCAAGGCCATCCGTTACGCCCGCGCGGCGCGGGGTAGAAGGGGCGCCGATCGGGCCGGCCCGGCGACGCGCCCGTGCCGTCCGCCCTAATCGGGCATCTCCCGCTGATCGCGTCATTAACAATTGCTAACGCCCGCGGACGGCGGCGATCCGTCTCCGCCGCGGGGGCCCGCTCCGGATAGAGCCGCGGACGTGAATAGATGTCCCCGCCGGATCGGCACTCAGCCTCATGAAGTGCCGCCCCGGCGAATATTTCCTCCAACGTGGCGCGCTTTATTCCACTTTCGGCCGTAAATAACGATGTGAGCGGGGAAATGCCGCGGTCCGAATCGCGTTTGCGTCTCCGGGCGCGTTTGCTGATTCACTCGAACCTAATCGCGCAAGATTCGTGATTAATGTACGTATATCCCTGTGTACTATACATTCTATACATTAAAAAAAAACACACACAATAATTGTAGTATGTTATAAAAATACAACAAAAAATATATTGAAAAATAATGTTGAATTAAGAAATACAAATTTTTAAAAAAAATACCTCGATTACAGAATTTTTTTTTAGAAATGATTATATTACCTACTTCATATCTCACACCCCACGTGCAAGTTTTTTGAAAATTATTTTGTATATAACTTCTTGTTTGTCGGCTCAAATACTTATGAAAGCTTAATACTAAAGAATAATAGAAAACCGACAAAACAAAGTTTTTTAAACGCAAGTGCTTATTGTAATAAAACTATAAAGATAAGCGTGACTTAAAAAAAAAGACAAATGCAAAAGACGCCCGACTTCATTATATAGCCGATAGCGGTATACCTGAAATGACTTTCAGGGTTCGTAAACCTTTGTTTCGTTTGGAAAAATATTAAAAATCTTATAATATAAATATGAGCGAATACTTTACGAATACTATTAAAGTATTCGAATAACGAATACTTGAAAACAGGCGAATATATTCGAGGTTTGAATATTCGAATATTCGGATTGGAGGCTTTACGACACATCGAATATTTGTCGTACTCGACGGTCACCGATGTCGTTTCTATTTCTTCATTCTCGATTCTCGCCATGTTCCATTCAAATCTTCTCTCGGTATTTTTCCACTTCTTGTAGTTTTGTAAACTTGAATAATTGATCGCACTGTTTGTATACCTAAGCCTAACCTAGTACTTATATACCTTTAAAACTCTGTCTAAAAATAAAATGTCTGTCTATCTGTCTGTATGTTCTCTATATAAATCTACACCGTTTGACTTTATTCTTATTAAATTATTATTCTTAAAAAATAAATTGATGTTATTCTATTTAAAACAAGCCTTCTTAAAAATGCATTTGAAAAAAATAGGAATATTTTACAACTCTTTTTGAAAGTAGAAATGCACCCAACGAGTAAAGCGCTTCGTAATGCATTTTCTTGTTTTGGATTTATGTGAAGTTAGCGCCAAGGGCACTAGATACGGCGCGTTTCAACTGTTTGCTAGATTCTTTGTACGGATTTATGTCTTCCTCCTCGGAGAACAGACCTGAAAAGCAGATGCTATCTGCAGCAGAGTGCAGTCAGGAAATTGAACCCAGCTGCGCGGATAAGCGGCCCGCACTAGGAAAACTCTTTCCTCTCGGCTGGGCACGTACTTGGACATGTTTTTACTTACGTTTTTGGATCGTTTCTTTTACTTACGTCAGTTTCAATTTTATTAAAATTACCTCTATTCGATGAAATACAGATTTATTCGTTATTTAAGAAATCTATTTATTACGGAGTAAGTCTACTTCGAAAGCGACAACCGCAGAACGTGAAGTGAGCGGGGATGAGGCTTCGGAGATAAGGGATGGGGTTGAATTTTTGAACACGTCATGGCGTACTAAGGTGGAATACGAAATGAAAGAAATTGCCGGGGATTCGTCTTCGTTCGATCGGGTCTCGATTTATAAGATATAAATCATATATCATTTGCTGGGGAAACTGCTGTAAAACCGCGCTAGAGCCATTAAATACTGCGCAAATATCAACCTTAAAAATTATGTTTGAAACATATCGTTTTTTACAAGTATCACAACTTTTACACAGCGAAAATAAAATTATAAGTCATTCAGATTTTCATTTTCTATGTATAAATTTAAAAAAACAAATCATTGCCTAAAGAACTAAAAAAATGCGTAACATTAAAATGTGCGCTTCCCTCTATGTATTAGCCAATAAATAAATGCCAAGACATCATTTGGACAGAGAAATTTATTTTATATGGTTCCTTTATTCTTTAATATTCTTCCTTTCGTGAAAATTTTTAAATTGACTGAAGAGTACTGAAAAGTCTTTGGTATCCTTTTCAGAGTCAGTGTACTCTACTTTTATGTTTACTGGAACAAAGTTATTCCGTGAAGTATTTCTATTTATTTAAGGTTCATTGAACTGTATTTTTTCTTGTTTTCATAAATGCGAATATACATATATTTTTTTATATTTCTTCTTTTTTAAATTCGTTATTTTTTCTGTTATTGTATTAAATAATATTTACAATTTATGATTTGTAGAAATAAACCTTGTTTTTACCACTTTTTTTATTGAAAATATCAACATGTTTCAAAGCCAATGGCCCCTTCGTCAGGATACAAATGTATACTCACAAAATTAAAGTTAAAAATCGAAGTATAGATAATCAAAATATTAAAAAGTTATATATGTAAAATGAATATTAATAAAGTACCTACTTAGCATGAAAATAAATTTAAAAGAAAACTATTTGTAAAAAGGACCTGGTTATATATTTTATTTTTATTTATTTTTTATTTTTATAAAATTCAATTTACTATTGACACTTTCCCCACAATATTTTTTCTATACAAATCTACACTGTTTGACAGATCCGACCCAAATTTTACTTATTCTTTAGGATCCGGCGGAAAAAAATGGCGTCAATTTCTCTCCCCTTCTTTACTTCACTCTCTCCTCCGCTATAGTTTTTATACAAAACCATATAGTATGAAAGATCGGATCCAAATTGTGCACATTTATTCTTTAGGATCCGTTGGAAAACATATGCGCCATTCCCCCACCTCCCTTACTACCAAGATATATATTGTCTGACCCCCATTTTGTATCATTCTTACTTAGGACTCCGCGGAAAGTAAAGTCGTCATTTCCTCCCCCCTTCCGCTTTACGCCTCTTTCCCCCCCTCTGACATATTCTTTTTAAAAATCAACACGATTTGAAAAATCTGACCCAAATTTTCATACTTATTCTTTAGGGCCTCGCGAAATACATAGGTGCCATCTCCTCTTTTCCCCTTTTTACTAGTCTCTCGCTCAGATATAAATAAACATATTTTACAGCTAAATTTTTGGAAATTGTTACGTTAGCTCAAAGAGGTCAAGACTCAGAGAGATATACATTTTTTATAAAAAGATCTTTAATTGTTACTGTTGTAATTTATTCAAATTTATACTCTTTACCGCTTTATATTGTTACTCCTAGCGCCATCTCTTGTCACTTGTCTGAGTTGCACGATGACAGGAAAATAACCTAACTTCCTCCCGGTTGTTCTTTTTCTTTACTTGCTAAAGGTCTGCGCTAAATAGTTCTAAGATAATTAATAAAACTAAATTAAAAGTGTGTCTAAAGTTTAATCTATCAGTCCTTCATTCCCACAGTTACTTTACTTAATTAACAGGGTAGGAAAAGGTTTCGCACGCAACTCTTTAAACTAACCATTATCTGTTAATGACCTCACGATGCGAAGATATTTTTGTCGTCCTTATAGTCGGACTCTGAATCCTTCCAGGCTTAATCTCTCGGCCTCCGCCCTCGCAGCCCCCCCCGCGCGACATACGATCGGATTTAATCTCTGCCATTTCGTCGTTGCTGTCTCCCCAATTCTATTTCCATTTTTGATAATTTGATTTGGAAACTCTTCTCGGTTGCTTTGTCACGACGGTGTAATTCCATTTATTTTTGTTCGTTTACCTCGAGTTGTTTGGTTCTGTAACATTACGTGGAGTCAGTGCTACGAAATATTTGCAAAACGGTCGTCTGTATGTGCACTGGTTCAGCCTGTATGGCGTCCCATTTCATTTCCATTGCGAATTTCTATATTCAAATTGATATTTCTTCGTATGTTTAGAGTTGCCAACAATTCTTATTACTCTTAATGTTTTATGCATATTATATGGTGATTCATTTGGTTTTTATTTGATAGGTAAACCTACAATGAATTATTTTAGTAAATTTATTTTTGTTATTAAACTTATTTATTTAACTACTTCTTCAAAAATAACAAAATAATTTTGTGATGACATTATTAATATTAGGTCCTTACATATGAAATTGACGTTTTGCCGTACTGGCAAATTTGATCTCAAATATCTTCTCTTTGGTTAGGAATTCCAAATCCAAATTTATACAGCTATTTACTCATGTATTTGTGTTTTGAAAATTATAATTAATTTGTTTTTTCCTCAATTGTTTTTTTCTTTGCGTCACTCAGTTTACAAAATGAAAAACTTGAAATATCGCGTTATTTACGAGTACGAGTTCCACCGTGGCACCAGTGCTGCAGAAACGGCTCGAAGGATTAATGATGTATATGGCGACGGTGCCGCAAAAGAAAACACAGTGCGGTTTTGGTTCCAACGTTTTCGTTCTGGAAATTTCGACCTGCAGAACAAGCCCCGTGGACGGCCGGAGACCAAAGTTGATAATGAAGAATTGAAGGCTATTGTGGAAGCGGATCCATCGCAAACCACATCCGAGTTAGCTGCAGGCTGCGGTGTTAGTGATAAAACTGTTTTAATCCACTTGAAGCGAATTGGTAAGGTGAAAAAGCTTGAAAGGTGGGTACCTCACGAATTTAGTGAAGCAAATCAACAAACGCGCGTTGACTGCTGCGTTGCATTACTCAACCGGCACAATAATGAAGGGATTTTAAATCGAATCATTACCTGTGATGAAAAGTGGATCCTGTACGATAATCGGAAGCGCTCATCGCAATGGCTGAACCCTGCCGAACCAGCCAAACCATGCCCCAAGCGAAAATTGACTCCAAAAAATTACTTGTGAGCGTTTGGTGGACTAGTGCTGGTGTCGTTCACTACAGCTTTCTTAAATCTGGCCAGACGATTACTGCAGATGTCTATTGTCAGCAACTGCAAATCATGATGGAAAAGCTAGCTGCTAAACAACCGAGGCTGGTTAATCGCTCTAGGCCACTGCTGCTTCATGATAACGCTAGACCACACACTGCACAACAGACTGCTACCAAATTAGAGGAGCTTCAATTGGAATGTCTAAGACATCCACCGTACTCTCCGGACCTTGCCCCAACAGATTAGCATTTTTTTCGAAATTTGGATAACTTCTTGCAAAGGAAAAAATTCAACTCCGATGGGGCAGTCCAAACCGCCTTCAAAGATTTTATTGATTCCCGTCCGAATGGTTTTTTTAGTAAAACAATCGATGAACTACCTATGAGATGGCAAAAGTGCATAGATAGCAATGGTACATACTTTTATTAAATAAATATATTATAATTAAAAAAATCGGCTTTATGTTCCTCCCATACTAAACGCCAATTTCATATGTAAGGACCTAATATATTTAATAAAATCAATTTAGTTTTCACCACTTCTTTATATTGAAAATATAAACATGTTACCCCTTCGTCAGGATACAATTGTATACTAACAAAAAATAAATTTAAAAATCTAAGTAAGGTAATCAAAATATTAAAAAAGTTATATATGTAAAATGAATAATAATAAAGTACCTTCTTAACATGAAAATAAATATAAAAGATAACTATTTGTAAAAAGAACCTGGTTATTTATAATATTCAATTTACTATTAACACCTTGTCTTATTTCCAAAATTTCTAATTTATCAAACTATAATTCTGTATAATTTTTATATTTATTTTCTTTTAAATTTATTTTCATATTAAGTAGGTGTTGATTATTACACATTTTCCATATATTCTTTTTTAATATTTTGATTGTCTATACTTTGATTTTTAAATTTAATTTTTAATAGTATACAATTGTACGATGACGAAGGGGCCGTAGGCCTTGAAACATGTTGATAATTTCAATATAAAAAAGTAGTAAAAACTAAGTTTATTTTATTAATTATAATTATAATATCATCACAAAATTATTTTGCTTTTTTTGAAGAAGTAGTTAAATATATAAGTTTAATAACAAAATAAAAAATAATAGTTAAGATGTGTGATCTATGATCTTGACGAGCATAAGCATAAAAAAAATGTGGCATTTGGCATTTTGATCACGAATACACTTATTTATTTATTTGTTGGCAATTTTTTGACATGGCTGTCTGCTTAATTTTGAATGTGAATATTTCTTGTTTATAAGCATACCTCCTTTGAATGGTTAAACTCTCATAAACACATCAAAGTTATGAATTTTCAAACGTGTTTTGCGTCTCCCGTAGAAGTGGCTCGGTCCCTTATTGCCTTCGATGTGTGTAATACACGAAATACACTTGTACGGGGCGCTTCGGGTCGCAGCCTCCCGGCAGCGTTATTGAATGCCGATCGAGTTTCCCAGCGATAATATTTGCATATCTCTTAAGAGCGTGTGTACAAACACGGGGCGCGGAGGGGCGGCGCGGGGAGCCGTGCCGGGCTGATTTATTGTAAAGTGGCCATCTATTCTGCGAGTCTCCGTCCGATACGGTCTCCCCCTCCCGGCTGGTCCAGGTTCTCCCCGGCTATCAGCATCTCCCATCGCCGGATCAGAGCCAGCCTCGTGTAACGGTCGCCGGGCCCGCCCCTTGACAGGAGACCTCCACCGACGCCCTGTACTCCATTTTTCTCTCTTGCCGGACGCTCGTTCTCGACCGAGTTTCTCCTCTTTAAGCTTCTTCGCTAACTTTATGGTATCATTTTCTCCTTCGTATAATACAGTAGTACTCCGTTCGGGGGGATGCTAACATTAATGTATAAGAATGACTGTACAAATTGTATGTCTGTATCAGACCTTAATATACCCATTAACAATATTTTATGTAAGCTGTAAGTAAATTGATAAATTATATTAACAAAAAGGTTATTTAAATCACTTTTGAATTATTTATAAAATTTAAATTTCGGTTAGTTTTTATCACCTGACGAATGAAACGATTGTTTCCGAAACCGGTTGGATAAATATATATATTAATAATTTGTTATTAATAAATTTGATTTAAATGAGTAACCGTAAGGTGTTTGTGATAAATATTAAAAATAAAATAAATCAATCAATAAATAAAATAGAATCACAAAACCATTCAAAAAACCATCATCATCAATATTTTTATATAATTAATTGGTTCTTAGCTATTTGGAATTTGGTTGTGTCATCTCATTATATGATAGAATCTGTACAGCAAAAATTTCTTCTTACATTTAAGTGTAATCTGGACAGCACTTTAGTATCTTATCAAGAGCGCTTAGAATATTTTAATGTAGACAAATTGGAAGTTAGAAGACTAATTGCTGAGTTAATATACCATGGCACGGTATATTACATGGCAATATTGATTCAGAATTTTGTGTAGAAAACATAACTTTGAATGTTCCTAGTCGCCGACTTAGGACATATAATACATTTGCTCTTTCAACTTACAATAACAATATGGCCCACTTTAATTCTTTATCTAGAATGTCGAGGTTATACAAAAAAATTGAAAATAACCATAACATCCTCATTGACATATTCCATGACAGTTTCCACGAATATAAGAGAACTATTACCAAACTTGTGAGATTAGCTGTTTAGTCTCTTTATTCAACGTCACTCTATAAAATCACTTTTTTCTGTTCTTTCTTGTAGATGTTTTAGCCTTTATTTTATCTCTATGTTAGCCGTGTTCACATTTATGTGATGAAGAGCATTTAAACTACTTGAATTATAATTGTATTATCTGTATCATGTTGTGTGTTTTTCATTGTTTGTGAACCATTAAAATAAAATAAAATAAATCGCTTGTTCCGCATTTCGGTGGGACCCTTCAAAAGATTTATCAATTTGCGCACTAGATATTCACCACTACTACTATTAATACAATTTCTGTACGACGGGGGCAGTCCTGTTTTTAATAAAATAAATAACCGTGACGCAACTCTGTTTTCTTACTCTCGGGGTGGGCGGCTTCCTCGGCTATAATTTTATTCGGGAACATTCACACTTCAGGCGGGCTCTAAGCGGGGCAAATATTATGTTACCCCCTCTCACCTGGCCCTAATAAAGGCCGGTAATGGCTGCCCTTCTGGGGCATTAAGGCGATCCTTTTCCTTCGACAGCTGTACGAGAAACCTTCCTCCCCATTATTGCGCTGTTTTCGCAACCAGTATTTTATCGCGGATGGGATTTTATTTGTTTCTTCTATCGGCGGAATGGCTCCGTAAAGGACATTGTTTTTTCCGACCGTGAGTCGGAGCGAGCGTTTTTAAACATTTCTGGCTCGATTCCAACTTACGAATGAATTTGATATTTCTTCAGGAAACTCGCTTATACTAGTTTCCCCGGCGACGTTTGTGTAATATCGGGCTTGGCAGAAGTCACACACTATCCATTATCGAGGCGGCTTCATTTCCCACGGGTAATTTTTTTTTCGTTGAACGAAGCTGTATCGATTTTAACTCCCGATTTTCACAGTTATTTGCAACTGTTAAACTTGTCTGTGAGACGTACCGTGACAGACTTGATATTTCTGTATAGGATCATAAATAGCATGATTGATTGTCCCCAGATTGTTAGTCTGATCGACTTATATGCCCCATCGAGGTCATCAAGACACAGTGCATTATTCTATTATAGTGGAAATGTCAGTATTAATGCATTAGCAAACTCTGTAGTCCCCAGACTACACTCATTAAGGAATGAACATGCAGAGGCGGCTGACATTTTTGCTGATAATATAACTGTGTATAAGACAAAGTTGATACAATTCTTTAAATCTCAACTTATTGGAAATGGGTAATAAATTTTTCTCTGCTACTTAAACTTCTCTTTTTAATTTACACAAATCTATAAGATGTACTTGAATCTTTTTAACTGCAATCTAAATTTACAGAATTCTATTATGTGTACTTGTACCTTTTAACTGTATATCTGTCTTATGTTATTTTTTTAAATTTATATTTTGTATATTTTGAAAAAGCCCATAAGGGCGTTAAATAAAATAAATAAATAAACTAATACCACAGTACACGCAGACCAGTAGTTTATCTCTGGCCTGTCGGCGAGTTATTAGCCAACTCTTGCTTTGACGCTAGGGTTGTCACTTTATTTTTACTCCCTTTCTTTTAACTCGTAGCGTCTGAGATTCTGACGCATAAGGTAGACACGAAAATTTCTGTAATTAGTATACCTAGTTTCTGCACTTAAATTGCAAGAACGCTGATTAACATTAACGTAGACTTTTAAAAACTCACAGTCTTTGTGATAATCAATACACCTTTTTAGTAAAGCACCACAAACATAAAAAAAGGCATTTTTTTCAGGAAGCGCATTTTTTTTCTAAAGCGGTGGCTGCGAGCGCGAATGGCACCGAAGGCATGGCCCTTACTGCCGCCGCCTTGTGCCCCCATATTCTATGTCATTGTGTGCGTCACAGTGCGTGCGTATACGGCACCGAGCACGCACGTACACATTCTAATGGGTAGCGGCCAGTTTGTATGAAGACGTATTACTTTTCTTAATATACTGTGCTAATACTCAACGCGAAGACGAATTATTATTGGAGTTTGAATTTTCTCGAGGAAACGTCGTATTAATATAATATATTATTCCTCGTCAGCTGGCCACCCTCGGCATTTCTCCCATAGTACCTGCGCGAGATACGCCCCACTTCCATTATTAAGAGATAAACCTCGGAATATGTTACGATACAAACCCGCAACATTTCAGGGGACGCGCTTAAATCGTCGGAGCACCTCGGTCGCTGTTACTCCGAACCCCGGCGTGTAATCGGCGCCTCTATCGCTCCATAAATATCGCCGGGCGAATAATCTGACGACAGAAGGTGTAGCTTAATCACCCCGTGACCCGGGCCGCCGCAGCACTTTACCTCGCCTTCAATACTCGCCACTCGCATTAACTAAATATTATTAAATACACGCGCCACTCGGCTTTACTACCTCCACCCTCGAGCTGGAGCCGACTGAAGAAATGATAACTGAAACGTCTTGTTCTGGAAGCTGGAAAACTTTTCATTACACAGAAAAAGTATATTGCTTTCTAAAATTCCGTAAATCAATTGTAGATTTCCCATTAGCGACATCTGTGGGAATTTAGGGAAACGAAAATGGCTTTGTACAGGTCGCATGGAAAAGTTGTTACAAGGCACATATGAAGCGTTGCATGCAATTCAAATGTATACAACTTCCAAAAATTAGTAGGCATTAGTGATCACTTAAGCCAACCATACGATACGTCGTAAGTCATATGTACACCCAAAAGACTTCTATACCTACTTTCTCATAAATAAAATAAAGTTTCGTCTCTGTGATACATCTATAATATACATTAATGGAAAACTTTTGTCCGGGTGGAGTGTTAACTCATCGAGGATGTCTGTCTTGGATCTCATCGCGGACCCTCGAGCTTCGCAGAATTGTTTTTAGGCAGATTTTATTTTTAGCGCTTGTTTTGTACTCTTTTGTTTTTATAAAAAAATAATTAGGAAATAAATAATGACATGTTTATATTTTTAGAACACAAAGTAGTAATTAGGTAAGTCAAATTGACACTTTTCCAGACTCAAAAGTGCCGCTTTTGCTTCTAATTCTAATTTCCTCGTGTGAAGTATTTTTGCATATCGACATAAAAAAATATCACACATATGGAAATTAAAACACTTGTTTTTTAGCCCTACATTTTAATTTTTATGAGACGCCTCGATCTCAAATTGTGCATTTACATTATACGCGGAAAAAAAACGCGTCTCAAATTAAAATCTAGAACTAAAAATCAAGTGTTTTTATTTCCATATGTGTGGTTATGGAGTATGGGATATTCTTGCAACTTAATTTAAATAAAAATGTATCAAATGCAAATTATACCATTTTCATTGTAAAACAATTAGGGAGAGTCATACAAAGATAAACGAAGTACAAAAATGTGATATTTCGACTCATCGGGGTGCGACGATATTTTAATATTCCTGACATTATACACACGAAGAGATGGCAGTTTTTGCGTTACATTTCAATTTCATTCGCGTATAATGTATAAGTATATGCATAGACATATTGGCAAAATTTTCGGGTTGTTTATTAAGAATTTTTTTTACGTATCTTAACATAGAAATGAGTATGATAGTTTTCCAATATTACGTCGCAGTATACTAAACGTCAAATTCAAAGTGATACACTTGCCAAGAAAAACATGATTTAAGAATATACATAATATGTTTATCGTTTCCTTTGCATTAATGTCATTTTTGAATCGACTCGAATATTTAATAATGTATATAATATTTCTGCATATGTGCATATTTTAAAATAATCTGTGCATGTCGTATTTTCAAAAAAAATATACGATTTGATTATTTTTTTAGCTGGCGATGGAAAACAAGGCATTACTCGAGCATTTTAAGCTCAATCTTAATATAGATACGTCGCCGTGTATGCTTTCGAGTTTGATGCATTTCCAACCATTTATATTCTGCAGAAAAAATATTGTTGACGTAAAAAATATTAATATCGATGTACTTTGCCGTAAAAAGACTCGAATGTTATATAATGTATAAGTATACATTTAATATTTCTCCACATTGAATAATATCTAAATGTATTTTAAAATAATATGTACACCTCGTTTCTTAAAAAAACATAGAATTACTCGATGCGTTTTAAGCACAATGATAATAATGATTTCACAGCCGCCTGCAGGACCTAGTTGTAAGTAATCGGCGATATCCGAGTACTTAACTGTAATAGTAGTATCAATTGTTTTAAAAATACTTTTAAAGACTTCTACTCTTCACTTGTCCGCGGGTATTATCGAGATGTACACTTGTCTAACCAATTAACACTGCCAAAAATACTCATCACTGCGTTTAGATATTATCCAGCATCGCAAATTTAGATGAGTACTGAAATTTAAGACTGTTTAAAAGAATACTGAAATGGTAGCTTGTAAGCCGCCGTATGTGACTGTAATTCTTCAATTCTTACCATTGGGCGTGCAAGCTTCATTATTTGTTTATTTTTCTTGGTATGTTTGTGAGATCATTTTTATAAGAAATATTCATAAAATGTTTCTTTATTTACGCTCACGGAAACAATACATAAATTCGTCGCGAATATTTTCATTACCTTGCCCTACCAGGATCGAGGGCCCAGAGACTAGACAAGCTTTTCCATTTTCCCCTGTCTTTTGCTGCTTCCAAACGGATTAACCAGTTAAGATCCATCATGTCTTCGTACATTTTTTTCCGTTGTTTCTCTCAGATTAATCTGGGGCGATTCACTGGTCACCTTCTTTCCGGGGTTGTTAAGAGGATACTTTTCGGTAAAGGTTTCCTTGACATTCTTAGCACATGTCCAATTCATCTCATTTGTTATTTCCTGTATGTAGGAGTAGGGGTTCCATGCCGGGCGGGTTCACTACTGACTCCCGTTTCCACCCTTAGAAAACTCATCTCGGTAGCCTGGATTCTTGCTCTCACTCTCTCCGTCAGGATCCATACTTGGTAGACATATATTAGGGTGGGCCTGTATACAGACTTTACAACAGCCGGTTTGATACCAGCACACACACTCACTATTTTCAAATATATAAAATCATTCATATATATTGGCGGCCCTCGTAGCGCAGTGGGTATGACACTGGCTTTCCACTTCGAGGGTTCCGGGTTCGATTCCCGGTGAGGTCGCAATTTTAATCTTAAGGTCATAATTTTAATCCAGTGCTTTACCCAAGCCTGGGTGTTTTGTGATATACTTCGCTTCTGTAATTGGGCCTCCTGGCCTGTTGAAGCGTAAAAATAAAACAATAATTATTTGCCTGCGAAGGGAGTAAACAAACTGCCGGGATACTAATAAAAAAGACAGCGAGAACACCCCCTCCCGGCCGATGCAGTAACTAAGAGCGGAACAATACAAGTCATTGTTAGTGATACCATCTCGTGGACGCTGATCCCTGGTAACGGCTAACTGCTGACTGCTAACTGCCCCGCGCCCTCTGCCGGCCGGTCGCAGCTAGAGGAAGGTGTCCTTTAATGAAATTTCAGGTCCCCGGGGAGAGCTCGGGACAGATATTGGGGTCGCGATCATTGTCACGGAGTGGGAATTCGCGCGTTAAACTTCCTCTCTTTGTTTAGCGATGGTGAAAAGGGACTTCCGTGGCAATTCCAAGGATTTTTCGGAATGTTATTCGGTGCTCTTTTTCCCCGCATACCATAGCTATTTTTCTACAGAATTTTTAATTTTCCTTAATTAGAGGAACGATAGTAGATTAAATGCAGTGGCGATGAGATCCCTCGGACGTATGTGTGGAAAATCAATTTATGATAGAGTAAAGGATCTTATTATTTTAGGTTATTAGGATATTAGGAACGAATGTAAAGCTGATCTTAGCATAATTAATAGAATTAAAAAAGGGTCGCTCAGATGGTTTGGGCATATTGAGCGAATGAATGAGGAAAGAACGGTAGAAAGGTATATAATGCAAGTGTTGATGGCGTCAGAAAGAGAGGGCGACCGCGGAAGACGTGGCATGACCAGATTAACCAGATACTGGAAGATGGTCCCGTTAGAAGCCTCAACATGAATGTGGATGAGGCGAGAGTTGTATGTCAGGACAGAAGGGTGTGGCGCTCTATCCTCTCTGCCTACTCCCACGGGGAAACGGCGTGATGGTAAGTATGCAAGTACAAATGGATTGTTTTTCTTAACAATGTTTGTGAGATACAAATAACCGGAAGCGAGTAATCCTGCCGAGGGCTTTAAAAGTGAAAGTATCGCGAATTGTTTACGGCCGCTCGCTGCGGCCACTTAACGGTGACAGCCGCTTAATAGATTTCCTCTCGATAATTTATCGGCAGAACAACTTGTCGATATTTTGGAGATGTCACGCTTCGCAAACAGCCCCGCGCCGAGTCGCCCGCTCCCCGCCCCCCTTCATTATTCACAATCGGGAAATTTCCGCCCTGGCCGCTATTAATCTGGGTCCGGGCCATTTGTCACGGGGACCACGACCATCCCTGCTCGGCCTGCAGCCGTCCTCCTCGTCCGTAGCTCATCCTCCTTCGGCCGACAGGACGTCAGCTCGCAGCCGGCGATATAATAATTATTAAAGGCAGGCCGGCCTTTAATAATCATTATAAAAAAGCCACCGACATCAATTATTCTATGGCAGTGAACGTCTCGAAAATATTAAGAATGTGTGCACATCTATTCCACAGAAACGTCTACAACACCAACGTAGGTCATTTCTCTCCTCTACCTAGAATGCTAAACCAGTACAGCGAGGTCACGTCATGTAACCCCAACATCGACGTATTTCACATGACACAACCTCAGTTTAAGAGAGAAATTATATCACTCCTGACCGAAAATAATTTGAGTGTGTAAGACGGACTCTTCGGAAATCAACCTAAACAAAAAAATTTATTGCCACAAAGAAGCGGATATACATTTTCTGACTTGGTCGACCTGGGAGCCTACGTGCCTATGATGTCGCGCGGAGATTGTGAACTTCGTTCATCTTGTAGTCGCATATTGTACTATGCTTATATTTTATAATGTATTAATGTTTTTTCTGTAAAATGTAACTGTACTAATCACCTTGTCCTAAATGATTATCCGTTAGGGTCATTCTGACCTGTCGATAGTCTTTAAATTAAAAAAATTAAAATTTTTTAAAAAATAATAAAAATAAATAAAAATTAATCAATCTACCAATGCAGTATATTGCGATTGACAAAAGTGCATCTAATTAATGAAGAACCTGTGTGGAATATTCTCACAAGCAGTGCTCCGATTAAATTCGTGTCCAGTGACTTTGTGTACTAAATATTTTTTATTATTGTTTTTAGTATTTCATTCGCGTCCCACAGTCACGACAGTATTTATAACAGTACTTGATGTGAGAATTTGAAAGTTTTTTTAGTCACTTTAATAAATGATAATGCCCTGCAAAGGGAAGACGTACGCACCCGTATTTCGAATAAAATAATTATGTAAATTATTTACAGCGTGATTTTTGTAAACGCTTAAATAAAATAATCCGGTTTCCATACCCCTGTATCTTCGTCAGGGCGGACGGACACTGACTGACCTGTCCGTCCTGACGAAGGTACAGCGGTATCGAGACCAGTGGAAGTTAAATTTACTAAAGTATTTTATACAAAATTTGTTATTTTTTAAAAATAAATGGCACTTTATCACTCGACCGAATATGAAAACATATAATTTATAAAATATGTTTTACTTTACTTTATAATACACACACACAATATGAGCTATTAAATTACAACTATAGTTTCGAGAGGAGCAGTCCCTCTCATCATCAGGTGTAGATAATAACTAACTTAAATACAAAATTTATCAATCTAATTGGGTAGGTCAGGGGGTCAGGGGGGCGCGCGGCAGGGAAGGGTATTTTTTTCGCCGAACAGCTCTAGGAGTGGTGAAGTGGACTTAAATGTGATTTCTTATTTATTCTCATTTATTATCTTGTTTTATTAATGTGTTTCTAGAATTTAATTTTTTTTCCATCTTCTATGGATAATGAATAGTTTGAAAATCCTCCCCCCCTGACCCCTTGACCAACCCAATTAGATTCATAAATTTTGTATTTAAGTTAGTTATTATCTATACCTGATGATGAGAGGGACTGCTCCTCTCGAAAGTATAGTTGTAATTTAATAGCTCATATTGTGTGTGTGTATTACAAAGTAAAGTAAAACATATTTTTTAAATTATAATGTTGCACCGTATTTGCCAAATCTTCCAATGATATGAAAACATATTGCTATCTGGATGTTGCATATTTTCGAATGAATCAACTGAATTTTGCATACCTAAGAAAGGTTGACAACCTATTTCGCACGAGTTTAAAAATAATCGTAGATCTACCTATTTTTTGTAAATTTGAGAATACGATTTCTTCATCTATTCACTGACAAGCTTTCATTTCGTATATTAATAACAATTTCGTCCACATCGGTATCTGTATTTATAATTTTAACTACTACTTTATTTTTATATTGCCAATTCAAGGTGACCGGCTTGTACGAGTAACGTTATTTTAAACTTAAAGTTTCCTTATAAGCTTTTATCGGCAAGTGCACCCCGGTGGATCGAAACTGCAGAAGCTACGGATAACGGCTCTCAACTTTTTACCCCAGACTTATCCTATAATTGTGCTGCCATCTTGCGAGACTCGATAACAACTGCAGAAGCTCTCGTTTGTGGCAACGGAGAGGGAGGAGAAGAAAAGCCGCCCGCTGGATTGGCCGATTTAAGGGGTTACGTGTTGTTAGAGGCGTAAGAAAATCGATATTAAAAAAAATGTTTTAACTTTTGTATAATAGCATATAATACACTATATATAAAGTGATTGTCGCGAATATTTAAATTTAAAATATTAATTCTGGACCAAGATCGATTGTTGACCCTTCTCTTATAAAGAGTGCCTCGCGGTGACCATCAGCACTTCTTAGTAACTAACTAACTTACCATCACGCCGTTTCCCCGTGGGGGTAGGCAGAAAGGATAGAGCGCTATACTCTTCTGTCCTGACATACAATCTCGCCTCATCACATTCGTGCAACCTCGACGGTTTTTGAGGCTTATAATGGGACCATCTTCCAGTATCTGGTTAATCTAATCATACTTCTTAGTGGTGTATCAAATCAATTAAACAAATTCTTTTTTTATATCGATAGATTATCCAGTGCTTAATCGAGCTTTTTTGTTTTTTTTTTAAATTTTGCAAAATGCCTAATAGTTTTGAGAAAAACACGTTTGAAGATTTACACTTGAATAATGTACGCAAACACAATTTTTTTAACTTCTTCTTAAACACCCCAAAATTATTTTATGGTGACATTATAATTATATTTTATAGAAATAAACTTTGTTTACACCATTTTTAGTTGAAAAAAATTCGACATGTTTCATTTGTTGTTCATGCATTTGTTATCCCTATAAAGGGGCTCTGAAACATGTCGATTTTTTTTCAACAAAAAAGTGGTGTAAACAAAGTTTATTTCTATAAAATGCAATTTTTTTAAATTACTTGCATAGAACCCTTTATTCCCTGGGTCATATAATGTTGAGCAAGCGTCGGTTTGTTTTTGTCTATACATCATTCTGCCTTCTCGGGTGTATTCATTAGCACGTTGTTTTGCAAGTTTTATACGTTCGAAATCAAATTTTAACTAATCTTATCAGATTGACGAAGTTCTCTTGAACCCTTTTTGACTTTTACGTCCCATTTTATTTTTTTTTAAATTATTCTATAATACATGAACACGAAACTGTTGATTGCTCAGTTTCACTCACATTAAATCTAAATCTCAGTTATCCTAATGGGTCTTCTAAAAATGGAACTATAAAATAAGTTTTGTACTGTTTATTATTTTAAAATAATAGCTAAATAGAATCGAGTACAATGCATATATATAATTATTCGATTTATTTACATATGAACCGGCAACTACCACCCGCCATCTGTGTACGTTATTTGTAGGATATCTTTAAACTATTAATTGGATCGACACGAATTTTCACGCAATATTGTTGAACTTTTTTAAGAAAAAAAATAAATAGATTTTTGAAAATTCTGTCTGCGCGTGACACCTTAAACCGCGTTCTTATCTCTAACATGAACTGGTACGACGAAATATAGAAAAACTTTGTCATAAAAGACGATTATCGACGGAGTAAAAAGCTGGATCGTACGTCATTTCATGACGGATGAATCCGAAATACTACTCCAATTTTAAATGAGAAACTAAATTGTCAATATTTGAAAAAAGGCTCCTTTAATCATCTATTAGCAGAGAGCAATCGGCTAATTGACGTTTTTTATTGCTAGGCCTTCGCACTCACCTTTTTTTGCATAATGAATCCTACATTATCAGCGAGAGCTCGGTTTGATCTCAACATTTGAATTTTATCGTAAAATATCCCATCGGCGAGCGTTGTTTGTTTAAAAAAAAATAATGTTGCCAATTTTGTACGCTGTCGTCAAAGTTGAGCTTTTCTCTTTAAAAAAAAACAGCCAATATTCACCAATTCGATGAAAATTTATACACATTATTGACCCCCAAATTCGATGTAAATAATTTTTACGAGTACTCCTGAAATACGCGAAGGACGCGTTTTTGAATTGGAACTCCAACGCCGTCCCTCACACTAAAGCCATGATGTGTTCACTAGGGGACAAATTGTCCCTCAGCATCTCGCGCGGCGTAGAGTCTACGTGACGTTGCGCACAACATAGCGCGGCATTTCTACGTGCCGCGGCAACGTTGCCACGCGCAAGGTTCCCGAGCGAGCTCACGCCGCGCGTCAGTACCACGTGGTATGTTTACAAGTGAATGCGCATGCACTGTAACTGTATACCACTCAACATGACATTAATGTGGGGAAACGAGATTGTAATCCAACTGATCGAGCTCTAATTGAGCTGTAATTGCAAGTCTGATGTGAAGGGCCAACAGCGTTCCGTAATATTGTGTCTTGCTTGGCTATGGAAGGCCCGATTATTTGTAATACATTTTCAAAATCAGTTGTTGTCATTCGAGTGAAATTGACAAAAGATCCGTCAGACATTCGGAGATCGCATAGAATATCCATCCTTCTTTCTCTTCGCAGTAAATAATTTCGCACCCACCACCTTTTTGTCTCTTACGTTTTGATAAACTCGTTAGAATAAATAGATAGATGTGCAGCACTAATCATCATAACCTCATCGGGTGACGTTTCCGCGACAAGTTATATGTGAGTCCCGGTCTCATCCCGGTGTGTACACGTCAAATGACCGCGTCATTGTCCCCGAAACATGATCGAAGATGTTGATGCTACATTCCGCGCGGAATGTTGCGCTATTTGTCCCCTAGTGAATACACGGTCTAACCTTACCTAACCTAACCTACTGATTAAATTAGTGTGCTTGAAAGCATTCGCTCAATCAACATTTTAGGAATTTTTGAAGTTAACCGAAGACATGAAGTGCAATTCCGTTGTTTAACGCGCGATAAATTTGGTATCGTTTTTCGTCGGCGCTGTTTGGCAAGGCGACCGGGGAAGTTCCTCCCCCGAGAGCCGACTTCGTGCAAGCTTGTTGACACGAAAAGTCCCCCTCCCGCCGCCCGCCGCCCACCAGTCTGGCGACCCCACAATGCTAAGGAAGAAATACGACTATAGATTTTCGGCACTTTATAAAATTGAATACAATAACTTTATGGGATCTCCACTAGAAAAGGAATTGTGAGTTCCTGTCGACATTTATTTTGTTCTTTGGAGTTTCGGCTATTTTTCATTGGATTGTGCAGTACCGATAACAGTTTTAACGGCTCAAGTTTCGTGTATACAATATTCAATCACTTTATGATCTAGAAAGTACACGTTTATTTAGATAATATTCTACAGTTCACCGAGAGCCATATTTATCTAATATTTTATTACATGATTCGTAGGGAAAACGCGTCGCATCATCCTATAAATATATCGTCAGGCAATTTGTAAATCTGCACCGGAGCACCTCGTGATCGGTGTTTACGAGATAAATATTATTTATTGGTTTTTAAAAATAAAATTATTGTTTGCATGCATACTCCAATACTTTACTTGTTTATATGGCGTCATTAGAGTTATTTTTTAAACTATTTAAGTTTTATCTTTATGAGGCATTCTGTGCATATTTTTTCATATCTTTTTAGACCACACTTACCGTTAAAGGATGACGTTTTTTTTAGATAATTTTGCTAGACAAAAAGGATCAATACCATAATTATTTTTTTTCAAATTAATATTTTGTGAAATATAATAACAGAATTGTACGCCCAAAATTTTTATTTATGTAAAAAAATTAGTATGTTTAACGATATTTATAAAAGGATTGGTAAATTCACAATATTTTCTTCGTCCGTTTGTGAAATCGATACAGCTTTAGTAATCTTACTAACTATAAGGAGTAATTGAACCACTATCGACAGTAGTTCACGATATTTACTTTTTTCCGAAACCCCCCTCTTGCCTTTAATATTTTATTGCAATACAAACTGTGGAAATTAATTTATCTTTTATTAAAGCGATTGATTAATTACTTTTTTAATTCTTTAATCTAATTTTCTGATGCTGTTAATAACGAGGAATAATCTGAAATTTTTATCTTCGAAGTCTTTGCAGACATACTTGGGAACGTAAGTTTTTTTCGCTTTAATTGTAGCGTTCATTTTAATGGAATTTTCATCAGCTCGTTACATTATTTTAATTTTTAGATGTTTACAATGATATATTTTTTAAAAGTAACCATCACTAATAATGTTGGTTACTTTTCTCCCATCACAAGGTTGTGTCGCACATATAATATGTATTGTGCTGACCTTAACATCAATGTTAGGGTCAGCACAATACATATTATATGTGCGACACGCACAGCAGATACCTTATCCTTCAAAAATTCACTCATACGCAACATACATTTTCTAAACGGTGACCTGAACCTAGAGATCCATTAAATCAATGATTTATTTACATATTCTTATATGATCACACTACATTCAAACACTAAATATATAAAATCACTTTGTGTTACTATTTTTATACTAAATATATAATACTGACTTAAATGTACATGTAAAATATACATAAATGTAAAAATACTTGTTACTAAAGCGTGTCGAAGACACTTGTAATTGGGATAATGGGCATAGTCTTGATTTATAATGTTGTATTATTAGAGTATCATGTATCCATTTTCCTGTTATAAGTCGACCACAATCAAAAGACCATTCCCTAGCTTTGTCCGGTAAGAAGCAAACGGGGAAAAGTTGCCTGGCAAGCCCATATTACAAGCCTCAGTATGATATTCCAAATAAATATATTTTTTTTAGTTTAAAAAATGTTACTTACCTACTAGAAAAACTTCTTTGTGCTCATTTTTTGCATCATAACAACACACATATTTTTTGCGCACATTCTTTTGAATGCGGTCTAGCTATACCACAAATAATAATTTTTAATTTAAGTAAATGAAATGAAATCTTGTCTCTTAATATACCTACACGTGTTCTACTATGAAAAATATGTGCCATCGCTTTGCGCAGTTTTAACTTCAACTACCTCATTCCTGGACCACTTCACTCGAGTATTCTAATTGAACTAATTTTGAAGTTATGCTATTTTTCCTATAATTCTTGTTTTGTTTGTGTTTCAGGTAAGCATTCCGGCCAAAGGTTTGACAAATTGCAAGAATCAGAAGAAATATGAAGGTAAGTTTTATTCAGAATTGTGCTATGTGAGTCTTCCACATTAAACTTTTATTACGCTTTTCGATCGCAAATGCGCATTGGTGTTAAATACACGGAGTAGTAAAATATCAAATACTTTCCGATATCATCCACTGTACGAAACTCGCAGCTATGTGTTTATTTTATTCAAAAAGCTTTAATCCCGTTATAATTTCATCGGCTGGATAAGCTTCGCTGAACTTTTTAAGTCAGTAAACAGATTCAACTGGCGGCCACTTGTGTGTTCCTCTTCTACCGGTCGCACCCAACGTTCCCGAGTGAACGCGTCAATGTGTTTTTTGGCAATTCAACTGTTTTTGCGAGAATGTTTTAATTTTGAGTAAACTCTCGCAAATAACTTTTTTACAAATTTTTTGCATCATAACAACACACATATTTTTTGTGCACATTCTTTTGAATGCGGTCTAGCTATAGTGTCTCTAATAAATATAAATAAATATATTGTTATTGAGGAGTATATCCACTCGCGCGCCCTTTTCGAAACGGCCATTGATTTTGTTTTGGAGGCATTCATCTCGTTTATACTACACTACATCCCCTACAGGGCCGGCTCCGAGCCGCCCGCTCATTTGTCATCATTGTCAAGTTACGTGTAAAGCGGCTCTCCAGTATTTAGAAATTAGAATTTGGGGGTTTTTGGTTTAGGATGACGTGCGTGCTTTTAAGGGTGGGTCACCATCCGTCATGTGACTGGATTCTCCGAAGTCGTGAAATGCTTGATAATTTTATTCGCTCGATAAAACAGTACAAATTATACATAAGTACGATTACAAAAGACAAGGATAGATACTCGAAGGGCGAGAGCCTCCAGCCTATGCCGGGGGTCCTGGAAGACTGACATGCCCGTAAGGGCGTTTGCTGCTTTTTATACAATTTTCCGAACAAATAACTTTCTTGATGTGTAGCTGTGTGTGTGTGGCTGAATAGTCGGAATTGCTGACGGTGCGATGACGTGTAGACGGCTCGTGTAACTTGCTTGTGCCTCGATTTGCTTATGCGGCATTGTGTGGCCTAGATTGGTGTTTATGTATTGCGGTATGAAATGCCACAAGAGTAAGATGAAGTCTTCCTTTGAAGTGAATGTAATTATCGAATGGAAAATTGGCCACACATGACAATAATGATCCCGGTGCTCGACAAGTTGCGTCGCAGGTGAGGGTGGGGGTGCATCCGCTCACCTTGCGGGTTAGGAACGACCCCCGCGAGTTATAGGGGTCTCGCGATATTAGGTTGCCGGGCCGGGCCCATATTTCACCTACCTGAGGCGGCCGATGTATCCTCCGCCCGCCCCGCAGCCACCCTCAGACGGGCTTTTCATGATGAAATGCTTCCTGTCCGTGTAATACGGCTTGGAGCGAGGCGGACGGACAATGTGAGCAAAAATATTGCACCGTTTGTGAATAGACGCTTTTCAAAGGATCGGTTCATCTTGGTTCTTTTTCAATAGTTTCCTCGGAATATTAGCAATTCCTCAAGGCTGCAGATAAGGAATAGTATATCTGGTATAATATTCGAGTGAATTGCGCGGTAGTAAGGATTGTAAACGAATGTTTAAGTAGTTTGTAATATATTTTTTCATTAATAACTTACACATTTTCAATGGATATAATAGACTTATCTTTTGATTAGAGTATAGAAAGAGTAATCTAAAAATTAAATATATTTGTATTTATCACTACGATTTGTTACTAAAACGACACAAAAAATTTCAGTGAAATTGAAACATTTTTAATTAAAATAAACGATAAAATTAATTGAAATTTCAAAATTTGTTTGATAATATTACATTTCCTACGTGTTAAGTTTTATAAAATTTATTATTTATTATTGTTATACAACGTGGATGATCTCGTGACGGAAGGTTTTGTGCGGAGGTTTCCCAAATCCCAATCATAATAATTTCGCTGTCTGTCTGTCCGTCCGTCTGTCCCCGTAACTTCGTGTTACGTCCGTAATTTCGTCCGAATTCACGCATAAAAAACAAATTAAACGGCTGGAGATCGGGCTTGAACCTCAGGCCACCGAACCCGGAGGCGGCAATGCTAACTATGTCGCTACTGTTAAGCCTGCATTATTCGTCAAAAATACAGTACATATACTACGATATACTTTATTTATGTATAATGCCTTTATAAGGATTTTTTCCGACGTGGTATAGTGGATACGGTACCTGGGGTTTTTTCATTCTACTGTACAGAGGGGAAAGTCAATCGTAACGGTATATTAGTTAAGGTGATCGTCCGGCAGAGTGAGGAAATTTCACCCGTTTTTCTCTTGCGATTTTTATCACTTTTTTGTATAGAAATAAATCACTATAAAATGTATTCATCAGGTTACATATATTTTTAATGCGGATATCTTGTTAAAATGACACAAACTTAATTATATAATTAATTAATAAATTACCAGACCTACGATGTTTCAAAAATGAAGAAAATTGCTCCACTTTGTGGGTCTTTTATCACTGAATGGCCTCATGAGATGTCTTTTTATTCAATAATATTTATTACAAAACAAACGATTATAGTAAAGTTATCAAAGTTATTGCAAAGTCTGTCAATTTCTGTACTGACAGTTTATGTTTTAAAAAACAGTAATTTTTAAAAATACGTTATTTTTTTGTGTGATTTCCTTCTTGGTTCTGTTGTATAAAACAGACAACAGCTGTCTTAAGCTTCACTCAAAAATTTAGCTTCGCTGTAGGGGTCTGATGACATCTGTCGTTATCTTAGATCTAGAATAAATTCTGACAGATAATATAATAAGTTTACTTATCGTAGACTATTTGTTTTTTTTACAGTGCTTACGGAAAATATGCTCGTATCTACAAAATAGTTAAAATATGGCGATTCTCGTGTTTTGTATAGGAATAAAAGTTTTCGAATTGAATTTTTCGTTACTATTCTTATGCGAAACCATATCCTTAGACGACGAAGAAATAAAATATTTCTGATTAATTTTAGATAATATATTCTTTTTGATACAATTAGTTCTTGATTTACAATTTTTATTTAGAATTATATATATTTATTTATTTATTTATTTATTTTAAAGAGTCCTAATTATTGTTTATTTCCCTTTTAAATACGTTTCGATTTAATTTTTTATATTTTTTTTGGTTTATTTAACAACTTATCTTATTTATCTGGTATATTGGTTTAATTATGTGTATTTTACTCTATTGTTAATTTGTTAAGGGTTTCTAATTATTTATGTTTGCTTGTGTACTAATTATCGATTAAACATATTGTTCATTTTATATTGTTACTTTTATATTCTTATATTTTATATTGTTCATTTATCTTTAATATGTTTATTAATATTATTATTTTTTAATCATTTACTGTAAAACGTGTTTTATGTTAGGTATATAAAATCCTTTTAATTTTCTTGTACTGTAAAAGCCCACTAGGGCGTTGATTAATAAATAAATAAAATATTTTTTTTACATATTGCCCAAAATGATATTTAAAAATACACCAACAACGATAATATTAAATTATTTATTTGTGGGTACCTTTTACATCTGTAAATAGTAGATTACTCATTCATTCATTTAACTTGTTTCGTTTATTATTTCACATTATTTAAATTATTATGTAAAGTCAGTAACAGTAAAGGGTTATAAACGTAGAGTAGTAGGATTTATTTTATGCAATAACATTATCAATAAATGCCAACTATCCATTCAGTAATTCTGAAATGGTGTAATAACAGTAGCGGAGCTAATTATCGGTGACTGGTTTATCCGCAACTCGTATTCTGCCATCACACTGACACGCCCAGATGACCGCGATTTGTTTTCTAAAGCACCGTCGCACCTCGCCACCGAGCGCCGAGCCCCGGCCGATCTGCTGACACCCGCAATCCGCGAGTAGTGGGCATTAGCTACATTGAGATATTCATAAGCCGTCACTAAGTGCTTGTTCAGACACAGCGGGAACCGCGCAGTTTCAGAATCGTGTGGGATCCGCGCGGGTCTTACTTATGTAGGTTTGTATGTGATCGTTCAGATACAACCGCGCGGTGCCCGCCACCCAACCGCTACAAAATAGACTCGCGGGGCGTCCGCGCGATCCTATTACTATGGAGGCTTACGAGAGCGTTCAGTTGCGTTGCGGGCACCGCGCAGTTCCCATGTCACAACAGGAGCACGCGTGGATTATATTCTCTTTTCTATGGTTATGGATCGCTTTGACACTGAACTTTTTATTGATGAAGTGGTGAAAAGACCTGCAATATGGGATCTTCAGTATGAGGATTACTCACATATGCCAAGAACCAAGCTTGGCAGGAGTTGGTGAAGATATTTGGAAATGAAAAAAAGAGTATTTTAGGTAAGTAGGTATTTATTCACCAAAAATGAACTGACTGATATTTTTGTGTCTTGCCATGTAATGAGCGAATATATCTCTGATATTCAAAGATGGAGAACGGCACTGGAGCCGTCAAACTGACGTTTATTTTCGCGCGCACAAATCGCTTATTAACCGCGGCTGTGTGAACACGTGACACAAATCGCGTGTTTTGAAACGCGCGATTTGCAATCGCACGATTCCCGCCTGTCTGAACAAGCACTAACAAAACGGGACAACCCTCCCCCGCTTCCCCCCCGGCGGGGACCCGTGACGTCACGCGAAAACCTCATCACGAATCGGCGCGATCTCCGGCGGGCCGGCCGGGGGCATTTAAATTTGTAATATCATTTATTATGTAAATGGATATAAAACTCCAGAAAGACCCAGAAGAACATGTCGGCCTTCATTTTTTTTTGCATTTCGATCGAAGTTATTTCCATTAGCCGCCCTCGCGGGGAGCAGCCCCTAATGTCTCGGCGGGCGGGGCGGCCGGGGCACGTGCAGACACTGATTTATTATCTTTATTATTGTACTCCGAGAAAGTAGACTTCCTCCGGCTGTTGTGACTCGTGTGTAACACTTCATACGAGGATTTTTTTAACGTGAACCATACTAACGGATTCTTTATTATTATTTTTTCCTAAACTTTTACAAATCACGGTAAAATTATATGACGTATGGAGTGGAGACTATGGCCCCTACAAAGAAATGTGTGGAAATGCTCAAATGCACGCAACGATCCATGGAGAGATCTACGCTTGGAGTAAGCCTAAAAGATAGAATTAGAAATGACGAAATTAGTCCCAGAACTGATTAGTGGATATCATGGATCGTGTAGCGAAGCTAAAATGGCAATGGGCAGCTCATGTTGCAATACAGGATGCTGCAAGATGGCCTCCCAGAATTCTGAAATGGAGACCTTGGAAGAATAAAAGAGGCATCGGAAGATCTCAAAAGAGTGGGCCGATGATATAGCCGCTGTGGGGGGAAAGAAATGGCTACAATTAGTAAACGACAATGAAGGATGGAAAGGGAAGGAAGAGGCCTATATCCAGCTGTGGAGAGACGAAGGCTGATGAAGAAGAAGACGGTAAAAAATGAACACGTAATTAGTATAAAAATGTGACATTAAGAGCATGGTGTGTAGGTGGTAGAATAACGCGGGTGTAGAGCTCCTAGGATTGCACCAGTACCAGCGACGTGCGCAGCTACCGATTATATTTGAAATCGCTCAAGGGGAATACCTACCTAGACATTTCGAAAAAATATATATTTAAATTTTTGCATTTTCTTAAAGCTTGAGGTCTGAAGAATGTCTGGTGAAAATTTCAAGCAAAAATTCAAAAAAATAACAATGTTATAGCTGATAATAATGGCATCCCTTTGTTGATTACGCGCCGCGCAACACGCAGGTAGCTGCCAGTATGGCTCTTTCATAATAGAAACTTAGACCTATTTCTATTATGTTTGTGAAGAGTGCTCGATGATATGGGAATTCTAAGCAAGGTGGAGGACTTAAATTATGGACCTGGAATCGATGATTTTATGCAAGTTGAAAAATTTCGCGATTTATTCGATATTTCAATTTTATACGCGTTTTACTCGAAACCATGTTTAGAAAATCGGTGAACAAAATATCTCGGCTACCACTGAACCGATCAACTTGAAATTTCTAGTGGTTATTCTGCACGTAATTATCTAGTCTTTGTCGTAGAATTTTTCAACGTCTTCTATTCCAAAAACCTTCATTCCACCAT
The DNA here is from genome assembly GCA_016648135.1 of Agrypnia vestita. NCBI lineage: Eukaryota > Metazoa > Arthropoda > Insecta > Trichoptera > Phryganeidae > Agrypnia > Agrypnia vestita. The sequence continues at coordinate 146,375 of JADDOH010002864.1, forward strand.
TTCGCACACTATGTCACTTTTTTCATTCTCAAATAACATCACGTTGATATTTATTATAAGGGGACTTTCATTAAAAATGTAGAACTTTTAGTTATCGAATCAAATGTGGAAATACTTAGAAATGTCTAGTAAAATGCAACCAGCTATTCTGATTTGATTGGTGCAGACGTTCTGTAAATCAAATAAATTCGAGCACTTGAAGAAGACGACGAACAAAATGACGACGAAGTTTAACTTACCTCGACGTAACATTATTTATGTTTTATTGGATAAGTTGTCGAGTTCTTTTCTTGAAGAGCTTTCGCGGGATACGATCTTCGGGGAATAATGTATTCTTTGGACTAAATGACATTGGATTGTTGACATCTTATTGAAGATATAAAGTTCCACACAGTTTTCTTGGACCAATTGGATATAGTTATGCATAAATCGTCCAACACACAGATTGCGGAAAACGAGTTATATACGGGTTAGGACAGCTTACTACGATATCTTTATTTTCTAAAAACTTCTAAGTTTTTGTAAATTGAATATTTTTCTAACCGACATTATGACCATCACTTTGAATTAACTCAAAAAAGTCCATAATTTATTTAATCATTCTTAATATTAATTTAAGAAGCATCCAAAATATTACCTTTTATCCACGACATACAAGACTTTTTATATAAGTGAAAGTTTGAAATATAAATAACAACTAATTAAACAAGTAAACATGCTTATACTTAAATGTTACAAAAATGACAGCACTTAATTATGTCACTTATATAATATTTCATACATGATAGAATACATCGTCTTACAGCAATTAAAAGTTTTTTTTAATTGCATTAAAAAACAAATAAAAAAACGAGCGAGCCTTACAGTAGTCATATATGATGTGTAACATTTGACATCTCACGATTAAAAATATCAATTGAGCAGCGACAGAAATTAACATCAAAATTTAATAAAGCTAATTAATACCTACATATTTATTAATTAGTAAGTAAAGAAAATATATGTGAATTTATTTATTATTTAATTTTACTGCACTAGTTAGGTACCGTATTTTGTTTAGAAATGTGTTTGGTCAACTATATTTTTTATTTTATTTTAATAGATGGGGGTAGTGTGCCGCCATACATATTGTATGAAAACTTTGAATGAATATTTAAAAATAATCACATACAATTTGAGAATGTTAATATTTAAAAATAATCACTTAAAATTTGAGAATGTAAATCATTAAGGGTAGTTATTGTTTACATTATTGTAAAAAAACATAAAGTATTCATTGGATAGTTTCGAAGATACGAGACAAAATATAACAAAGTTACAACATCCACCCGCTTGACACCAGCCGTGTAGCATACATACAAAATCAGAAGCGTTGGCTTTTGGAAGTGTGCTTCTTCGCTGTGATAGCACTTGCAGGACATTGATTTGTTTATAAACGATGATTTTTTCTCATTGGTTGGATGAAATTGCGCGCGTTTTATTTCCTGTTACGCATTTCCGTCCATTTTCACGAAATCACTGCCACAGATTGCAGGAAAGCGAGAGGAAAGATGTTACACATCAAAAAAATCTCTTCAATAAGCCCTATGCAAAAAAAAATGTAATAATAAATTATGATGTATCGCCTTACTAGGTTTTTGTTCTGTCAAATTTTTAGAGTACATTTTCTCAATTCCATATTTTCGGGTTGGACGCTTTCAGCGTAACTTCGTTCAGTTTTTATAGTGGTCAAAATATCTCTCAACATGTCTGGGCAGCAGTCTGAAGTCGTACCATACTATCTGAAATCTATGTGTAGAGGAAGGGAAGCATATTCGGATAACATTTATATTTTACCGTGCAAAGTATTAAAGAACATTTTATAAATAAAACTAATAGTTTATTATGAAACACGTAAGGAAATTCAAAAACTTTATAACAGTGTTTATGAAAAATAAAAACTGCTACGAAGAGTGGTTAATAGCTTCAGTTATAATATCCAAATCCCATTTCTTGCTTTCTTTGCATAAATTTTGCGACGAAATCCCTTTAAAATGAAATAAGACTATAAAAACGTTAAAAAATATAATTCATATAAAAAACTTATAAAAACGAATATTATACTTACATAAATTGTAATATTATTCCGAATTGGCATCATCTGCTGTATTACGAATTAACAAGATTTAACTTATTATATTTTGTTCACATCAAAAGTAAACGTGTTACAAAAAGCAAAAATTGATGCCTAACTATAAAAATACTATACAAAAACTCTTTCTTATATGGTTTAATTTAGAATGTAATTAAGAATATTGAAACATAAGATAATAACAACGGATTGCGAACTTTTGACAGGACCAACTTCACAAATTATGTCAGCGCTCATCCGCAAACAAGGTGAGCTACTTATCGACCGAATTTGGGGCCGTGGCGTGTACTAGTTATAAACATTGTTAGCAGATTTCACTGCCTTAGTGTGGATTTTTCGAATTGCCAACAGTATTTCGAATATGCTTCCTTTCCTCTATGAACGGTCTGGCATTTGTTTATAACTATCATTTACAATTTATATAATTCAATGCTCTCATTTCAATGTCAATAATATCAATGTAATTAGAGGAATTTATAAAAATATATACAATACAATAAAGTTTATTTTCGTTAGATAAAGTTTTGCGTATCTGAATTTGCCATCGTTCCTCTTTTATTTCGTGGTTTTCATTATTTTTTTTTGTCAACTACATAGGATTAATCATTTTAATTTTCGCTCTTAAAGTGCGATGAAACTTTTGAATTTTTATTTTTATTTGTTTTAATCTACTTTAATCATTAATTACACCTACACGTTTCGGAAAAACCTTTCCATCGTCAGGGTGTTTTATAAATGTCAAAATATCAAAATGAATGATGTCTTTTGTTTTTTGGTTTTCTAAATTATTTAAAAAAATATTTTTAAATATTATTGCTGAAGTTCTTGATTACACAAAATTATTGGAAAAATTTTTAGAATTGGACTTGGTAGTTAAATTGAATTGATTATTAACAATATTTTGTTTACTTTTAGATGCTTTACTGTATTCAATTTCAGACCAAAATTAGAAAAAAAACATTTCTCTCAGAAATAACCTTCCTTATCTCGCTTTTCTTTCTGGTATAGCGAATACCGACCATTCTGCATTACGCGTATCTATTTTTGAATATCTTCTTCTTCTCTACTTTTACGAATCACGCGAAAAATTTCTTGACAAACCTGCCTCTGAACTCGAAACACGTTATCGGCGATAATCTCGCGCAAAATTGTTCGCCGCGACGGAATTAGTTCCGGTCCCACCCTGTCCAGCACCGACCTGGCCCGTGGCTCCCGGCCCGACGTGACAAAAAGCAGTGCCGGTTGGTTTTTTCGCTCGACTTGTCTCGTTATTACAACGGATATCGCTTTAATCCCTTTACCCGTCGCCGGGGGTGGGTGGCGGGGCGGGGCCGGATTAGTGTATCGGCGGCCGGCCGAGTCTGTTATCCGTCACGCCAGATGGCGCTTGCGAGGCTAATCCGCGCGCACTTCGCGTCGGCCCGGATACCGGATACAATGCGTCATTACGCTCATTTTTGACGCTCAATGTGGACTGAGTCAAATGGTTCCTTTTGAAGTTTTTTGGTGTTTTCTTGTCTCGCATCTACACCACCCGTTCTGCGGGTAGATGAACATTTGGCTACGCGAGTGTAACCCGTAAAAAATGACGGAACGTTAGTTCGCATCTTTGCTAAGCCCTAGTATATTTGTAGTATCTTTTTGGAAGTCCACGGAGAGGCAGAGACAGCGGCCGGTTCGGGTTCGCTGTCCCGGGGTTCTAGCCCCATCTCCGGCCGTTTAATTTGGTATTTTTAGTCGTGAGTTTCGGACGGTTGACGGACAGAAAAGAAAATTATTGTGTTTGATACGATATACGTCCCGCTCGAAATCGGCCCTAGTAATTTGAGTATGCTTTAGTTGAATCAGCGCCAGCGCTTATGCGAGAAATAATAGTGATGCAATAACAATTATTACAATATGCAGAAATAAGTGAAATCAAAATTATTTTAAGGTTTCTTTTGTATTGTATTGTTCTGTTAAAAAAACTAACAAAAAATATTTGTTTATTGAAATTTAGCTTAAGTTCTATTAAGACTTTTAACAGTTATTATATGGCAAACATTTTCTTTTCACATGTTCTCAAACATGAACAGGTTCGTTGAATATTTTCAATAGAAAATACGTTAACTGTATTTTTATGGATATTAATTGTACATTTTCAAAGAACACTAACATGAGATATTGTGACTCGTAAAATAACGAGTTAAACCTAGGGTTGGAATATGGAGGGGTCGAAGACACCGTACGTTACCCACAGCATAACATACAGAATAATATATTTTTTTTACCAACTTTCTTATTGAATGAGTATTTATTATAATTATCACCAATCAAAATAGCATAGGTACTATAAAAAGACGGCGCAGCAGTTTTGTTGGAAAATAATAAAATATATAATACTGAATATTATCGATTCCGGAAAATCATATTTTTACTTGTATGTATGTATAATACTTCTGACATCCGTTTTCAATTAGTAAAATGCCAGAGAACGATTTTTATTAATGTTTTTATCGATCATAATTATTTTCCTCGCGTTATTCATTTCAGTATGGCATCTTCCGTTTCTAACCAGATAAATAATTCATAATGTAATAAATAAACAATATTTTGTTGTTTATTTTAAATGAGTTTTACCGGCACAAGTGCCGGTAAAACTCATTTAAGATCAAATGGATTTAATTTGCCACAATGAGAACAAAACTACTTTAAAATCAAATAGATTTCATTTGCGCAGAACGAGTGGCATTTATAAAGAAAATTTTACAGTAAATCTACGTGCACCTAATACAGTGGAATAAGAAGAGCAAAATATTGAATAAAACGTAATAATACAGATATTTTGCTGTTGCTACAGAAAAATGAGGTCACTAAAAAGAGTAGCTTGTTGGTCTTGTGGTTAGGACTCTCACCTCGTGATCCAAAGGTTGCGGGTTCGAACCTCACTCTAGATCAGCAAGTTAGTCCTATTTTCTTAACACAAGCGTTTAGTTTAGTTTGAAAATAGAAAGAATATTGATATGACACGTATTCAGCGTTCCCATCTCTATTATTTTTTTTAAAAAAAAAGAATGAAATCATATTATATAATACTCGAAAACTAAAAACAATCTCAATTTTTTTTTAAGATGTAATATGTATTCGTTTCTTAATTGTATGCATAGGTTCTTATGGTTAAATTTTTTAGTTACTTAACCATTGAATATTGCAGAGCCGCTGACGATCATATGTACACATGTCGGCCATTATCGCGAGAGAAAAAAAACGTATCACTCGCATCCTAACGGAGAACTGGTAATGTATACCTAATACAGTGGAATAAGAAGAGCAAAATATTGAATAAAACCGAACAATACAGATATTTTGCTGTTGATATAGAAAAATGAGGTCACTAATAATTATGTACAAAACTCATAAAGTAAAAATAATCTCAAATGATTTTTTTTTAAATGATCGAATACGTATTTGTTTCTAAATTGTATACATAGTTCATATGGTCAAATTTTTTAATTACTTAACCATTGAATATTGCAGAGCCGCTGACGATCGTGTGTACACATATCGGCCTTTACCGCGAGAGAAAAAAAACATGTTACTCGCATCCTAACGGAGAACTGGTAATGTATACCTAATACAGTGGAATAAGAAGAGCAAAATATTGAATAAAACCGAACAATACAGATATTTTTCTGTTGATATAGAAAAAGTCACTAATAATTATGTACAAAACTCAAAAAGTTAAAATAATCTCAAATGATTTTTTTTAAATGATATGTATTTGTTTCTAAATTGTATACGTAGTTTTTACTTTCATTCTTTTAACTCGTGACGTCTGCTTATCTGACGAAAAACCTTTGGATCGTTTTTTAACCATTTTCCCGTGATTCAATCGAGCTGAAACTTTGCAAGTAGACTCGTGTCGACGATCAAGAAGATTTATCAAATTTTCGTTAAAAAAATAATAATTTCAAATTTTTAATGGTTTTTTCATACAATTCAGTAAGTTATATGGAGATTCCGACGCATATGGTAGACCCCGAAAATGAGAAAGTGAGTATTCTAAAAACTTTGTTTTTATGGGTTACTTTTTTATGGTTCATTTTTTTAGTTACTTAACCATTGAATATTGCAGAGCCGCTGACGATCGTATGTACATGTCGACTGTCGACCTTTACCGCGAGAGAAAATAAACATATCACTCGCATCCTAACGGAGAACTGGTGATTTTCTAATGCGAACACGCTATTTATTATTTCCATAACCTGACTCGGCCCCGAGCGATGCGCGGGTCGAGTGAGAGTGAGACTCGAGTCCGCAAATAATTAATGATTGCAACTTCTGGAGCTGCCCACGGCTCATCTCGGAGCCATCGTGTCGGGGAGTTTTCCTCATTAATAATCCGAATTCCATTCAAAACAAAGTTAACCAAAGAAATGTCTCTTCGGAAGAAACGTGATTAATTATACAGTAACGACGAACAAAGTTGATAAATTCCTCCGCCATGGATCCGCCAAATGTTTGTTTTGTCACTTTACGTTGTTGTGAAGGGGTGATCTTCAACTTCATTAAGGGGTGGCTTCCATTTCAATTTTGAAATTTTCTGTTTAATTAGCGCACTTAGAGACGGTCAAACTTTCATTATTTCGTTTTGCTTCATTATGTCATAAATATTCAAATTATAAAAATGGGATTCTGCCGTTATCGTATTATTACGCTAAGGGTTTGTTAAATAGAATCAGACTCAAATTATTTTTAACATTTTTCTTGGGGATAAGTTTGTTCGCTCGCAATATTTACGGGATGGTAGGGTCTGACAGGTACTCGAAACGTTTATCCAATTATTATAATCTTAGGATTGTAATACGTGAGTAGCCTTTCCATATACAATGCAATAGAATAATATAACATAAAAAAGTTGGTGATATAGTATCTGACCCAATCCTTATATCATTAGGTGTTCCACAAGGCTCAGTTCTAGGACCAATATTATTCATAATTTACATCAATGATAATATAGTGAAAATAATTAAATATTGTAAAATTCTACTATTCGCAGATGATGCGCTTGTATACATATCAGGAGACAATTGCATAGAAATCATTAACAAACTAAACCACGACCTTAAACAAATATCAGTGTGGCTGAAAATAAATAAATTGAAATTAAATATCAAAAAAACAAAAGTAATGAACATATGAAATAAGAGAATACCCGATGCACCAACAATAATTATCGTTGGGAAGCAATCAAAGAAACAACTGATATAAAATACTTGGGAATAATTATACATAATAAATTAAACTTTTCATTGAACACAATAGCAAAACGAATCTCACTCTTGGGAAGAATCAGAAGATATATTAAAACAGATTCGTGCAAAAATATATATAACGCAATAATAGTCCCCCACATCAACTACTGCAGCAGTATATTTCTATTTCTGGCTAATGAAGAAGAATTGAAAAAATTAACAATACTCCAAAAAAAAAGCATTAAGAATTACACTAAAAAGAAATCGATACACAAGAATCAAAGTGATGTTAGAGAACCTACAAATAATGACATTTAGACAAATAATTTAATTTAATGTACTTCTATTTATGTACAAAAATTTTAATGGACACAACAATACATTTGAATTATTAAGAAAAAACCAACATGAACATTACCATTGTACAAGAAAAAAAGATGAAATAAGATTTCCATTCAGAAAGAAAAAAAGATCGCAAACTTCTGTGACGTCCAGTGGGATGAAGTTGTATGTGAGTCTGCCAGAGGATATTAGAGACAAAAAATATGAAAACTTTTAAGAAAAAACTAAGATAGTTTGTGATGCGTGTTATTTTACATTGTATATATTAGGAAATATAAAGGTTATTATATTACCTATTTTAAGAATAAAAAAAAAACATTGCCTATACATACAAAACGCGTGTTACAGTGACGATCTATCGGATAGATGGATCTTGTTTTGCATCCACTCGGGTTGCGATGAAAAAGATCAAAATCAAACGGAAGGCAAATTCAACGCAATGCGTTACCCCGTGTGTCCTCAAAGTTAGTCACTCCGCCGCAGGGACAGCCTGTGTATCCGTGTACTGTCACACGCATATTGTTTCACTTTACTACTCCCCCAGATTTTCATAGAGAAGAGTACGAAGCTCGTGAAGCGGTTTGATATTTCATAACGCTAGAACATTTGCATACATTTGTGAGGACCGCCCCCGCCCGCCGCAAGCCGCCGGTGAGCCCCTCGTCCAACGTTATTTAATCATCATTGTCCCAACTTTTTCACTGAATACTCCACATTATTTCATCCTTAAATATTTTCACTATTTTATCCGGATCATGAACATAGTATTCGATAGCTTTTTGCTACTAGGCATATTAACTTTTTAAAAATGTATATTTTCTACGTACCTACTTATTAAAAAATATTCATAGTCTTAGTTTAAACACGTAAGAAATAATAATGTAGTAAGAGCTTGATCTTTTTACCCTAGTAATGATTCTCTACAAGTCAAAGCTTATGATAATTGCATAATGGGGTTGAATTTCAAATGGATCGAAATTTATTAATGTGGAATTTTAATAATGTCGTAATAATGTGATATATAAAAAATAATGAATATGAAACAAAAACGCTATGAAATGGTTTAGGACTGAAAATTTTTCTAAGCAACAAGAGTGCTTCGAATGCTCTAGAAGAAATAAAAATGTTTAAGAAAATACGATATTTCACGACGTACTTTCCCTTAAAAAATATAAATTCGTCTCTATAAGACATCTATAATATATCTCGTAATTTTTTAAATTGATTTATAAGCTACCTGTGTAGAAAAATCGAGCTTATTAATATTAAGTTTGCATTTATCGAATAAATAAATTGGCACTTGAGATTTGTAAAAATTTAATTTATCACTTCAACCTAATGTCATTGTTTTTTTTTAATTTTAATTTTTAGCGAAATTTTAAATAAATTAAATTTTAATATTTATTATTAATGAAATTTAAAATGAATTTTATTACTGAAACATAAAATAAATTAAATTTTGATAAATATTATTATTCAGTTCTGCGGGTTAACTATTTTTAAATGTTACGCTGTTTCGGCTTGCAAACAGTGGATATACCACGTATAAACGACTTATTTATAAAATTTTAAGTTACCCCTTCCCCTTTAGAGTAATTAGCTATTTGTGGTGAAGCCCTATATTAATGTTCGTTTTTTTCCGGGCACTTATAAATAAATAAAAACTAATGTCACTGAAAATCTCAGTGGGTTTGGTGTATTAAATTTTTTTTTCCAATTTTTGAACCCTTTTAAAGGTTTATTTTAACAGTAAGATTTTATTTGGGGAAAGAGAATGGAGAAAATATAAATGGTTAAATATTGGCGCCGATGGAGATATCCTCTCAGAATGTAAAGTTATTCAGATACGATGGTAAGCTGTGAACTCTGACCAGCTAACTCCACTCCGGCCGTTCCTTCATATTTCCATAAAGCCTCGGCTGGGGGCTGGAGACGCCAGACCCCCTCCCCCCCCACAGGACCTCTCGGGGACGCCGTAAAGATATTATTACGATAGTTTCAGCATACTGCTCCCGATAAATGCGCAAATACACTCAATTCTCTTGTTTACTTTTATGTTTTCCGTCTACTCCTCCGTAATATTAGGTTCAATTCAAATCTTAGAAAGTCTTCCGCTCTGCTAGGAACTCGCAACCGGTACCGGCTCAATCTATAATACATGCAGTTTTCTTTAATTTATAAAGCTTAGATTCCCGCATATTAGATTTATACGAAATAAAACTGTGAGTTCGACGAATAAAACATTACAATTAAAACTAAAACGTGAAAGAAATTATGACCTCATGGAAAACCAAAAATATTTGCATCAATTGTGTTTCCTCCAAAATATTTATCAAATAATTTGACAAATGCAGTATATAATGAAAATGTCTTCAAAATTGAAACAATTTTTTATATTATACACTTACTTGTTTATTTATTGAATAAAATTGTGTTTTTTTATTATTTTATGTGAGTAAAAACTCGCTAATTTATATTTTAAATATTAAAAAATTTGAATGAAGAAATGTTTGGAACACACATGATATTTGTAATTTTATATTTTGTTTTGAAAAAATAAATGTCAAGAAGGTATAAAAGGGAAGATTCTCAGAAAAGCGGCAGCATTTTAGTAATTTTTCGACGCAGTAGTTCGTATCGTCGTGCAAGTTTTTTAATCATTATTCCTTTTGGTCGCTGTTTTTAAAGAATTTTCTCTTTGGTCGCTCAATTCATAATTCCATTTCGTGTATTACTAATCCTTATTTCGAACGATAAAAGAATCAGTCTATTAAATTCATCGGCAAAGGTGGAGTTTAAAATCGTCGTATTTTATTTTCGATTTGCCGGTGGTTCCAGCCAGGATCCGGGAAGAGATTTGAGAGTCGTGCAGACATTGATCAGTCTCTTTTCCCGAGGCAACGAACAAGTTGGATAAAACCTTTGTTTTCGGTACAAACAGTAGTTAATATTATATTTTATTATATAAATGAAACATCACACACAAAAAAGTATTTTTTGTCACTACTATATGTAGAAAGATATAGTTTATCCCATCAGCTGGCGGGGATGTAGTAACTAAATTAAGTAGTCAGTGAACTTATTCATGTTGTTGATAAGTATTATTTTTTGGTTCTATTCAGATACAATTTAACATATTTAATATAATAGTATGCATGCACAATGTTATTATTGATATTATTGTTCTTAGTCCTCCTCAATAGTGGTTCCTGCGGTGAGGCAAATTTATAAAATTTAAATAAAAAAATTCTTTGGCGTCTAACCAAGTAACTATCACATCCTTTCGCTGCAGATAAAAAAGGAGAATAAAACGCAACACTCTTCTATCCTGGCATACCACTTTTGCTTCAGTTTTGTAGATAACAGGGATGTTTTTTTATTCGCATCGGTTTGCTCTGTGTATCTTTTAAATTTGTTTTCATGTTGGTACTTAATTATTTATTTATTTCCCATGTATAAGCTTTTTTTGTTATTGTCTTAACTTTGATTTTGTATTTGTTAGTATACTTATATCGTATCATGACCAAGGGACCATAGGCTCTGAAACATGCTGATATTTTCAATAAATAAGTGGTGCAAAGTATATTTTTATTAATTATATTAATTATATCACCACAAGGACCTTTTGCCCTTTCTGAAGCCAAATATTTATTTACCATATAAATGTCGTAATCTGTGTGAAACATTTAATGAATTATAACTCCGTCCTGCCGAAACAGACTTTTGAATTTTCCTTGAGTATTGTCTCCATAAAATTCTGGAGCATTGTCCTGCAGAGGCTCCTGGGATTCTTAACGTAATGCCTTCCCCAGTTACTAGAGAGCGTACAGTTTCCTTAGTTCTGGGTCATATTTGCAATTGGGAGTGTTTTTAAATTTATAAATCTGATATTTCCTATTGGTCAGATTAATTGGCATTTTAATTTTGGCTCGGTGAAATAGGTTCATAATTTTTATCTTCTTTCGATATACATTTAAGTAAGAAAGAAAAAATAAAGAAAAGCTTTAGTTCGTTAATAATAATTGGTACACGATTTACTTATACTATTTTTTTATAATTTACAATTTTCACTTTTTGTGGATTTTTACGTAAGTAAAAATGTCTTAGTACTCTTTATTGTAAGAAATTTCCATCTCTTCTAATATTTTCGGTAATACTTCGTTTCTGATATTGTCGGAATGTATAAGTATTGCCTTTAAAACAATCAGATCATATCTATATCGTAATCCAATATGACATATGTCCTACGTTCACATTTCATAACAATATATTGTCCACAATACGAGATATTCTCCTGCCTGACATTCATGCGAAATATACATATATCTATGTTCTACATCCAACGTATTAACCATATTGTGCGCATTATATCCCGAGTTCCATATCTTGGGTCCCATATCATATTTACCGACCCATATCTTGTGTCGTTCCATATCACATTATGCCCTATCACACTTACCATATTCTTAACACTTGATAGTGATGGTATTCAGGTGTACCCAGGTGACGGTTCTTGTATTATTACTCGTTTCTTGTTTACAACACGATATTCACGAGCGACTCGAGCCATTTCCCAAAACGCCTAATTGTAGGCAATCTAAAGAACGCATTGCAAATACTGTAAATTAATAGTACAATAGATGTTGGCCTGTGAATATTATATTATTAATTATGAGAAAAACTAGCTCTAACTCGTCAAAAATTACGGTCATTTTTTATATGCCGGTTTCTAAAGAATGAATATTTATTTATTTATTTATAGCCGACACCCATGAAATAGTAATAAAGATTTTTATCAAATATTTGAACACTTTTTATATATTTCCCCTGCCGGCAACTACTGACACCTTTGTAAGGGCGTAAAACTAACGCGACTACATAATTAAATAATTAATATTTCAAATAAAATAGACATCAAAATAAAATGAGAAAAAAAATCCGATACCGGAAGTGGAAGTGGGTGAGTGCCAAATATCCTAGCCACTACACCACGCAGGATAAGCCAGTGATCGTGGAAAAAATGTTTTTAAAGTACTAAGTGTACCTAAAGAAAATATATTTTAGAAAATATATCATGCACTAAATATTTTTTTTGGGTACAAATAATTCGCGTCTTCGCTAGTAGTCCATATTTGAAGGGTCCCACACGTACGGTGATGGCAACTTCCGTAGGTCTTCGTGTCCGAGTTTGCTCGCCCCAGGATCAAGCCCCATATCCGGCCGTTTAATTTAGTTTTTTGTTACCGTGAATTCGAACGAAATTACGGACATTACACGAAGTTACAGGTACAGACAGACAACGAAATCATTTTTATTGTGATGATACAAAATTACATATTTTATAAAATAATTTATATTCATTGCAGATTACTATTTAAATTAATTAACTAGCCCCGAGCCATTTCATTGAGCTTCGCCAACTTCTTTATACGCACCCTAGACGACAGTAAAACATACCTTAATTTTCAATGTTACTCTTACCACTACACCATGGCAAAAGACGCCTCAGGTTGCGTAGATATCGTTTATTAATCAACTGTTCAAGCCCCATCTGCGGCCGTTTTTAATTTGTTTTTTTTGAAGCCTAAAATTCGAACGAATTTACGGACGTTTCACGAAGTTACGCGGACGGACGGATAGACAAACAACGAAATTATTATAACTGTGGGATACTCGTGTTATATGTTATAATGCGCAAACATCCACCTACATTCATTGGTGCATTTGTATTTATTTATTGATTTATCTTAATTATTTAGTTCCACACATAATGTTTCACTTAGACATATTGCATTCCATGTAATCATTTAAAAGTTCTTATAATAAAATTTTGACACTCCAGTTTAAACCTCTTTACATTCTCCATGTTTTGAATTTTTTTTGGCAGGCTATCGAAGATATTTTTTCCTTTATACAATTTTGTGAGGCGTTTTTCTTTTTCTTTGGTAGTCTTGTGTTGTCGCTTCCTCTTGTATTGTAGGAATGAACATCCTTATTCATCTTCATCCTGTCATCAAAGTATTTGGGTACTAATCCAAGTTTAATTTTAAATATTTGCACGATTACATTATATATTATTCTTTGATTTACTACGGTTTCCAGTCCTAGGACATTCAACATTTTTGTTATTTTAGTTCTCCTATTACACTTCAGTATTATGCGCATCGCTCTGTTTTGTACTATTTGTAGTTTCTTTAGCATTCCTTTGTTGCTTATAAATAATATACTGGAACAAGAACAATTTTTTCTCAAATTTTTGTCTTATTACTTCCTTTCTTTTAACTCGTGGCGTCTGCCTGTTTGTTTCCTTGACGAAAAAACTTTGGATAGATTTTTAACCCTTTTCCCGTGATCCAATCGAGCTGAAACTTTGCAAGCAGACTCGTGGCAATGATAAAAAAGATCTATCAAATTTTCGTTAAAAATTAATAATAATTATAGTATAATTTTGGATTTTTAGAAATTTTAATGGTTTTTTCAAATTGGCATCATTACGAAAGTTTGATTACTACCAACGGCGCTGGCGGCCCGATAACGTCACGAAATATTTAAAAATTGAAATACTCCGTCGGTAGGTATAATAGGTACTTCACTACGAATTTCGAAAATTTATGAGAATTGGTTATAGATGACAGCATACGTCGGTTTCTTGGGAAGAAATCAAATAATAAAGAGATATTTTTAGAGACTTTTTACATATATATTTGTCAAGACATGTTTCATTTTCAGTCAATCAATTATTACATGATGGTAAACTAAATTTACAAAGAAAGGGAGTAAAATAAAAACTTGATTTTTATCGGTTAGTTTTTGTTATTGCTCCAGTACCGGGAATATTGCGTCATTTTGCGCGCAATGTTTGATATACGCTTCGCGCGAGTTCATTAAAGAATCCGGCGTATTGTACTCCGAAGCCGTGTTCCTTTATTTAGGAATTAGCATGTCGTTTCATGTCGCACTGTGCCCTCCCCGCCTGTACGATTCGGTCGCAGAATAGATGGCGCTCCCTGCGCGGCCGCTCTTCCCCGGGGTGGGCCGCCGCCGCCGCCGGTTAAGTCCCGGCTCCAACGGTTTAACAATTTGGGCTCGTATTCTCCCAGGAGTTTCGGGGACGAGTTATTTGGGTTTTCTTGTTTCCGTCCAACCAATTTTCCGCACAACAATCTTCGTCCGAAAATCCAGTTTCATTCGCTCATTTATAACGTCCATTCATACGCGCTGTGTAGCTTTTATACGTAAGCGCTCTAAGAGTATGTTAGAAAAATAAACAGTTACTTGACAGTGCCGATAGATCCGAAAAAAATACAAATTTTGTTTACATATTATGAGTATTCACAAGCTCTCAGTACAATAAATTAAAAATACAATCTTGAAATATTCTACTGCAGCTCAATTAAGAACGACTCTACATACCAATATAATTTCAGATCTTAAACGCCAATCTAACCAATTATCTAAGCAATAAAACAGGAGAAAAGTGAAATAAACAACGTATGAAAAACAATTATGAAGTAAAAAGTGACAAATGATAAGCAAAGTATGAAAATAGTTTTTTAAATCAGTTTTTAAATCAACGCTCTCCCAAACATCGCATTCTTAATAATACTTGATTTCACATTGAATATATCAATACTTGTGCGGTTCGTTAGCTATTAATTATATAATTAATTATTAATTATATATAAATTAATTACATATTATTTATATGCTTCTTTACTTAATATAGATCGAGCAAAATTTAAAAATATTTACAATTATTTTTTCTCATTTATTAATTATTTATAACGTTAATGTATTTTACGTTAAGACCCTTGACAGAATAATAAAGTGATGAAAAATAATTCCTTGTATCCAGAAAGCCCACTCAATAATCAATTATGTATAGGGCGGGGAAAATATACAACGATCTACTGGGAAATATTAAATATGTCGTAAACGTAATGTTTTAATGTAATATATATGACAAAATATGCGGCTCTATTATTCGATAGTTCTTAAAATGTAACCACGCTTCGCTCTTGGAAGAAGGATCTAAATTAAACTGACTGGGACACTGGTTACAAAGCGTTCGTCCAAAAGTTTGTTCTTCAGAATGTTAGTAAAAACCAATACCAGATTTACGGTCTACCGGTTTCGAGACGCACCCGTCTCTTAGTCAGGACCAACACTACACTACTACATTCACAACACTGTACACCCCAACCATAGTATTGTAAAACTATCACCACTATTGTTCACATGCGTGTCAATCTTGTCAATAAATAGTGTAATAAATGTGAACAATAGTGGTAATAGTTTTACAATACTATGGTTGGGGTGTTTACTGTTGTAAATGTAGTAGTATAGTGTTGGTCCTGACGAAGAGACGGGTACGTCCCGAAACCGGTAGACCGTAAATCTGGTAGTGGTTTTTACTAAGTTTACTAACATTCTGTTATTATGTCTAACCACAAAGTTGATGCTTTAAATATTAATAATATTAATAATGTTTTTTCCTCACTTTAAGAACGAAGGGCATTCTGACACCCGCATAATACACAACAGGAGACCGAAACCATGGAGACGCTAAAGATTCGCACTACGCCTCTGATCTGTTCAGCATACCGGCTCCAATAATTGCGAGACGATGGGCCCAGCAATGCACGGCGAGGAGCTGGAGGCGTGCGGTCACCCACCCCCAGCCCTGCCTGGCAGCCGGGTGGTTTATTATTGTAACATTATTCCGCCGGGCTGCTGCGGGCCGAGGGGTATGCACGCAGTTGGACATATATTGGAGCCATATTTCATCCCGCGCCCGACGTGGGAATATTATTACTATTTCATTAGAATTTTAAATATCCGCTTACAGAATCTTGCGGGATGATAATTAACAGAGTCGTTAGCGGGATCTGCACACGTGAAACGAAAAGTCACGGAAGACTCACTGTACTGTCGTTTTTTAAAGACGATTTTTTTATTTTTTTATTTATTTATTAATTAACGCCCTATAGGACTTTTACAACAGATAGGTAAATGTACATTAACAGAATATATAGTTTAAAGAGAAAAAAATAATAACATGCAAACATAATAATTACATAAAGAGAAAAGAAAATACTTAAAATACAGATACAGATATATAAAGATAAATATGACATAAAGTAAAAAGCAGAAGCATAAGAAAAACATAATATAATAGAAAGTTAAAAACAAAAGGTACTAATGTAGAGTACATATTATAATAAAAAATATACATACAGCTACAAATCAATTATTTAAGTCCAATTCGACAAATACTAGTAATCTTTCAATACATCATTTAATATATGTTTGAATAATAACAGTTATTGGCAAAGACGTCCAGTTGCTTGTATCTGTTTGCTAGTCTAGGAAAGAAGAATTAGTTCATAAAACTGATTAATACTAACGCGTGTCTCGTGTGATTGTCCAAATAATTTAGTGTATAATTTTCGAGGTGAACTTGGTCAGCGTGATTTATCTTTGGAAAATACTCACGCGTAATAATCTTCGGAATTGATATTTACGTCCGCAAACACTCCCATATATCGCCAAAGCGCTCTCTGTCTCCGCGTGACACCCTCGTGATGTATCTGTTTGTCTCTGCCAGCCCAGCTCTCTCCCCCCACCTCCGCGACAGATTTACATGCGCTGATTCCAAATAAATATTAATCAAATCGGAAAATGCTCGCCCTTCATTATTGTTCTACCATTGTGCCCGCCCGCCCGCTCAAACGCGTTATACATTGTCCATTTTATTCTCAATCCTCATTCGGTATTTTATTAACTTTGCGGAGCTTACGGCGAAGTTAACAGTGTAAAAATACACGGCAATAAACGAGAAATATGCCCAGACAATGCTTCCACCTGAGATATGGACAGATGAGTTCCGGACGGAAAAGTAAAGAATAATAGGAACATTGGGAAGATAGATAAAATTTCTATAATTGGCCGAAAATTATTTGGTTAAAAATATATTTTAAGCAAACTTTAAGCGGAGAGTAAAATTATGTATATTTATTTATTATAAAATTAAATTAAAACAATATATTATTATAAAATTAATTCACTGAGAGGGAAGCGAAAAAGTAAAATGATGATACTTATTTCGAGATGCAGTGAAAGAAGGCAGCATTTTATAAAAAAAAAAATGCATTACACTGTAGAAAATGATGCAATTCTTAACAATTTAATTTATAAACTTCGTACATAACCAGTAAGTTTTTCATATAATATTCGACGTGATACAAATGCAAAGTATATTGTGTATAATCTTATTAAATGATTAACCACAATCTTTGTAGTAAAAATTAAGAATTTTTCCTTCGTCTGTGAAATTACTATAAAATAATCTAATGTGTAAAAAGCTATACGTTTATATTTTCAGGATAGATCATTGGGCTTTAATTTTTTTTATCAATATTTATAAATATTAATAATTATTACAGATTAAAAAGACGTGTATTATTAATATTTATTCTAAATTTGAAGAATTTTAGAAAATACTCAGTTGGTTTAAATATTTATTTAGCTTTATGGTATTACGAGGTTTTACAAAAACAATTTTTTTTGCATAATAATCTTGTGGCAATATTAATAAAAGTAAAATACTTTATATAAAACCACTACTTATTTAAATAATAATTTTATATTTAAGTATTTAATTTCACTCACTGAATATAAGTGCGTGTTCAGACGTATTAATTTGCGTTTGATTTTTCATAAGGAGACTATCACGTTATCAAACCTAGATTTGGTTTTCGGCTCAGAATAGATTTTATCAATAATTAAAATCTAAGAGTTGTGCTACCGCGCACGTAAAGAAAATAACAATATCGTATTTTTTCACGTGGATACGTTTTTTGCGGTATCATTCTACGTAAAAAGATAAAATGTTTTAACGATTTATTTTTATACTAGTAATTATAACGTAAAGTATAAGTATACATGCATGTGGGCGTTGAGTCTCTCTCGCGCGTGTGGGGTAGAGCCTCTCTCGCCCTTGTCTGCACAGAGCTTCTCGACTTTTTTGACGTAAAACCTGTATTTTCATTTAGGTGAATAGCTCCGCTGGTAATAAAAAAAATCCTGGAACCCGACTGCAGCGCCACCTTCCGGGTCCAGTTGCGAATCTAAACCATCCAGGGACCCACTCGAACGCACACAAAAAATTCATTAAAATCTGCTAAGCCGTTTAGGAGGAGTAAAGATGTGTAAAGATATACGATGGATGATTGAAAAAACACAATAAATAAAAACACTCTGTGATATCGATTACAATTTAAAATTTATAGACTTTACGAATACATACGATAGGCAAAACTATACCTCTTAAGATATTCAAAATATTGTTGTGATCGAGACCTGCTGCGAACTGTAGCCGTAAACATAGCCGACAACGCACCCCAACGCTGTAACGATGTGATTCTGTAGGCGATCGTTCCAATAAACTTCAGCGAGTATTACGTATCACCCTGTACAATCGTGCTTTGTATTACTAGTCTTGCCTTGCACATAGAATTATTCACACACACATACACGGGAGCACATGAACACGGAAGGTCTCTCTCGGTCGTGTGGGAATTCTTCTCCCTCCACATACTACCGCGTTGGGAGATTCATCCCGCAAAAATACGAAACAAATAAATCAACAACAATAAACGTAAAATTTTCTTACAATTAGAAAGATTAGTAAAATACTTGGGTTATGTCAAACTAGGTTATATTAAGTAATGATATTTTGTGTACATTTATTTTCTATTTAATATGATGATTTATTAATGTATTACTTTTGCTCTTTGGTGTGCTTGCTTTTTAACGCTCTTTTCATGGTTATCATTTTCAAAATTACAGATTCCAGACCGAGCTCTTTAATACTAATAATATTTGGATAATTTATATAGCGCCGTTTTCGCGAATACTCACCTCAAGGGCGCTTTACACAGAAAATTATCTTACAAAACAACTTGCTGCTAAAATAACTTATTTACTATTACTTATTCACTAGGTGGCATGCAAGAAATATAATTAATGTTTAAAACTATAATAGCTGGGAGTGCCTGAAAGAATTAGGTGTTTTCGGGGAGTGCACACTAGGAGTAGAATATATTAGCTAGTGCTGTTGTGGTCAGATTCTATAGGTTTTTATAGGATTGTCTAAATAAGTGCGTCTTAAGTTGTTTTTTGGACTGTGGTAACTGTAGTTTATTCCATAACATAAAGCACGATCACCGAAATTAGTTTTGTGGACGCGATTAACTTCAGCTAACCTATTTGTATTAGATGTTGATGCCGAGCGAAGTGTAAGTTGTCTGTTATTTGCGGAGAGTGGAATGCAGAAGTCGGTTATGTATTGAGGGGCCATGCTGTGAATAGCTTTAAACATTGTAAGTCAAAGCTTATATTCAATTGCCGCGCAAAGTACTGCCCCGGCGAGCGCGGAGCCGCGGAGTCGGTTGCGAAATCCGCTATATTGTTATTTCCCGCGATGTTATTTGGCGACCCGCCTCCCCGCCCGCCCCGCGCCCCTCGCGCGTCGCAAGATGGCGCCCGCGCTTTCCCGCTTTTTTCGCTCGTTGGATGATTTATGTCTGGTCTTTATAATATTTTGTGCGGGCGATTGTTATTCCACGGAACCTGATTTCGCCCGGAAGATGATTCATTATTCGAGTTTAGATGTAATAAAACACGGGTGATACGGCACGTGACACGAACAACCGCGGCCGGGCCCCGATAATTCATCGGGAGTGGGAGAATTCCATCCGTTCTCTCTTTTAAGCTCGTAAAATATTATTAAGTCGTGAATCGGGCACATGTTTCAAAATCGCTTCTGGTTATTCAACGTTTTGTTTATTTATATATTTGACTGCAAAGAGTTCTCGAAGGAAATGAGCGCGGCAAAATTTTGACTTATTGTTCTATTTCGACACGAAAAACTTCGTTTTGTTTAATTGCTTTGTTTATAAAGATTAGTTTTTGGCTTATTTCAAAGGAAAGAACATCGCGGCCAAATGTCATTTGATTTACAGTGATTTCTTCTATTGTTTTCTCTCTTTGTACAGAAAAGCGTGACGAAATGACTCACATCATGTCAACTAGTCTCTTACAGTGAATTTACTTATATCGCTACCATCTTGCTTCTACTACCTTAGTCAGTGTGAAAAATAATAATTAACATTACGTCAATTGTCAATTTAAAGTATTTTCAATCAAATTACTGTGTTAGAAAGAGTTCATAATCTACAATGTAGACAAGGCGGCTTTAACGTCAGAAGACCGAAATCTAGGACATTGATATAGATCGTAGCTAGATTTAAATTAATTTTAATATGAATCATTTAACTCTATCCATGACAAGAACGATTTTACATAAAATTAAATATCTAACATTCGTGCACAGGACAAACCCTATTTTTTATTTATTTGAACACATTATCATTAATTAATTAAATAAAACACGACTTGGTATACGCCACTAAATATTTCTTTTCTTTATTCAACATGAATAAAACATCTTTCCAAGTTTCGGGAACGAAGTTCCCTTTCTCGGGAGGATACAATGTATACTAAAATTAAATGATCATTATATAGTTAACTAGTGGGATGGAAAGTAGGCGGAGTACAGTTGTTAGGGAATAATTAAGGGATTGTCAACTTTGTTTTTTTTATTAATAATTGGAAAAATGTTAGGTACGGGGTTGTTTGGGAATTAAATATGACTGTTTATTATATTATTATTGATGTTAATATCTTTTCTTATTTCTAAAATTTTAAAACTATCTAATTGTTTGTTATTTTGTAAAATTTTAAGATCTAAATTGATGTCGTGTTCCAGCAAATGGTTTGCAAATTCCGAGTATCCATTGCTATTTAAACATCTTTACATTATTATTATTATTATAATTCACTTTTATATCTGAAATAATTTGCCGGCAGCAAGATATCTCTTACACTCGTCGTCGTTGATGGATTTCGTCTATTTCTGCATTCGATGAATAAATAAAATAATGAAATATGAAAAGAGAATATGGCGGTTTTGAATTTTCCAGTTGACGTCTAGCGAAGCTCATTTCCCGGCCTCCAGTCCCCTCGCGGCTGGGCGGGCTCTCCGATTTAATTTTCTTTTAGCTTTTTCAATCAGCATATAGTGCGCAATTTTTATTTAGTCGTGTTTTTTAAATATATAAAATATCCGTTGATAGTCTTTGCGTCAACGCGGGGCGGTGCTTGTAACATTGGTCGTCGATTTGTGCCGCAGACTTCACAATTCGCCTAGTTATAGGCAATCTGAGCACCATCACGTAAATTAGGCATGATGACAGATTTTGAAATAACATTGTATATTGTAGGTACACGTCTACTATTACCGAAAATAACATTATTTCAGTAATAAACTAAGTTTTTTCGCAAATAATTGCATCTTCATCTACATATTTTTTATTTCGCGCAAAAACGCCCGCAGCTGTCATTTCGTCTACGTGGCGTCAACCCTCTGTAAATATTGCATTGTGTCTATGGCAACGGTTCAAAGACACGGTGATGGGTACTGAGGCGTGACGTCATTTGCTCTGACCGGTGTTTCTAAAATGGCGGATCGCACAATTTTATACTTTTATTTTATTAAAAATCTTATTAATCTCAATGTATATATTAAAACTGGATATTTTTTAGAATCCTTTCAAAATATTTTCTTCTCTAAAATCACTTATTCTTTAATACTGTCTTCGTGCCTTTTCCCCCGCAACGTATTATAGGTAAGTTCCTCTACAACGCACGGTACTGTTTATAATACATAATCGGCCGTATTCTGAAAACAGCAATATTGGGATCTTAAGATTGTTGTCCCAAAACTTAACAAACCAAAATGAAAATAAAAAATAAACGATATTTCGGTTGTTTCTTTCAGTTTCTACTAGAGAGAGAGAGGTAGACAACGCGTTAATGCGACCCGAGACATGATGTTAAAATATATATATACGCGTCCAACGCGACAATGACAATTTTTCCATAATTTTGCATCAGGTAGTTGTGGAAGGAGAAATTAATAAGTGCATATAAAATAATATTTTTTCTTAAGCTTTAAATACAGCATTAGTACTTATTTCATGTAATTTTAGTCGAAACATGAGAATTTTGAGGTTACGTTTGCGATAGGTACTTCGGTAATCCGTTCGAAGCTCTGTCAGACCGGATCGCCTGTATGAATCACTTATCTTAAGGGGGGGGGGTAAGGTTAATTCGTACAAAAAAAGGCATGTTTTTGTGAATTTTTTGTGACGACACAGTTAAAATCTTTATATTAAAATCAATAGTACATTAAAGAATGATATTTGAACAATATTGTGTAAAATTTTCAAGACGAAATATTAAGAAATGCGGCAATGGCAGCAATTATTCGGACGTGTCTCGGAAAAAAGTAGAATTGCGGTGTCCATCATAACTTGGTGCTAAATCATCTGAAATCAAAAAATCAAAGTTCATTCGTTAGATAAAAGAATTTCCCACGCTGGGAGGGTTTTTTGAAATTTCAATTTTTCAATTTTTTGGAACACTTTGAAGGGAAAAACGCGATTTTTTGCGAAAAATATCGACTAGTTTGTTATTAAAAAATAAAAATTAATAACAAATTTGATAAAAACTCGACAGCGTTACCTCGTAAATTATGTACAGAAATAGTATTCAAAATTTCAAAAGGATCGGTGCAGTAGTTTTGAAGTTATGATGGACACCGACTTTGAAAACGTGAGACGTGGGAAAAACGATTTAAAGTTTTGCACACTGTAAAATTCAAAATAAAACTCAACACTTATTTTATACTTACACATAATCGTCGATGCCATGTTCACACGGCAAAGAGCTTTCATCATCAGCATCTGTTTGTCCTTGTCTACGCAAAACTCTTCCCATGCAAATATTCAATTCAATTCAATTTCAATTCAATTTATTTCATGATAATATGTACATGACAAACAAAATGTTTAAGGCATACATATTAGAAGTATATATCAAAAATGAAAATATTTAATAAATTAAAAATAACATAAATCTGGTCAAAGATGTAGGAGAATCCCGCTTCGGAAAACCCCCTCAGACACATGGAATATATCAATACCCAAAAATAGCACGTCCGGTAGTCCTCAGGTGAGCGCGTCTCTTAGCTGCCCGAGCAGGTATAGAAAATCAGTCTGACTATCGCTCAAATGTTCATAATTTCGTCAGTTTTGCTCCGATTGACTTGAAATTTTGACACAATATTCTTACGATGTTATACATTCATTTAAAAAATTAAAAATAAAATGCAAAAAAAAAAAGTTAAAAACCTTACCCCCCCCTTAAGGCATTGTTGACATCGGACACCGCACATAAAGTTTTTTAATTTGAGAGAGATATATGAATATGTACGAATCTCCTTATATAAGTATGACGAATACTGAACATCGATGTATACCTACATCTACACCTCTTTTATTTTTTATTCTCGTCTATTAAGTGTTGGGATAACAAACTTAAGATCCCACTATTTTTGGAATACGACCATATATATTATTATAATTTAATTTATAATCATTGACTTAGACAGTGAGGTAAATAAAATACTTATGATAAATATCTTAGTAGGTATATTGTTTTATATTGTAATATGATAAACGGATTTCAGAAAAAAATCCTTTAATAGGTTCGTATTATGTAAAACTCCATCTAAAATTTTTATTAGGTAGGTACTATCATTTATTTCAAATTAAAACATATTTCACAATTCCAGTCTGTTGACTGACATAAAATATAAATTAATAACATGAAAGTTGTGGGAAATTTTTCCCTAGAGTCACAGATAATTATTTACTTTCAATTACGAACGGTTATTAAAAAGTATGTTATTATTTTCTCATTAAAATTTAAACTTTTTCCTCGCACATTATATGTAACTATTTCCATATTTTTAATTGTAAATGAATATTTATGCGTGTAATGTTTTTATAGTAGTCACTTGTATTATATTCATAATAAGGTATTTTTGCAGTAGGTACATATTACGTACCTACGTAATTATGGTTTATTAAATTTTGTTAAATTTTTTGTGGTCTTTTACTGTTTGTGTGGGTACTGTGATAAAACATTATTTACTATGTTAACAATAGTTCATTTTGTTACTTATTACTATTTATTATTAATATTATTATTTATTTTGCTGCGATTTGTACTAATTATTATTTTTATGTATATGTTGTACTTTTTGTATTCCCGGTATTTTTTTGGTCAAGGTACTTCTTTGGTAATTTAGTCATTCAGCCACATTTTTTACAGCCTTCCATGTAGATAGTTAAGGGGGCAGGGCAATCCCATATTATAATAATTTCGTTGTATGTTTGTCTGTCCGTCCGTCTTAACTTATGTCCGTAACTTCTTTATAGTTATTTTTTTTATATTAATTTTTTTTCTTTAAATTTATATGAATAAAAACATACTTATTCCTTAGGAACTGACATCTAAAAGTACCGTCAATTTTTTTATAAAATAGACCGTCAATAGAAAGATACTGACTCTAAGTTGACACGATTACAAATTACACTTTTATTGATAGAAAAAAAAGTGCCGGAAATCAGCAAACACAATATATATTTTTGTGTCTGAACAGTACACATTGAATTTTGAAATTTTCGACAAGACTAAAACACATTAAAAAACATAAAACATGAGAATAATACGAATTATCACTGAGGACAGGCGGGTTCAGTCCTCCCTTCATATGAAATTAAAAAAATGTATTTAATAAAATAGTTTAAGCGAATGACTTGATACTTTTTAAAGTTTAGTGATAACAGTTAATAGTAATAAAGTTGTTTTACCGGATATTTTCACATCGCTGTTTCACTAAATAGTCTCAAACATCTCCCGTGTTTTTTCATTATTACTCTCTTTCTTCTAACTCGTAGCATCTGCTTGCTTGCTTGTCTGACGAAAAAACTTTGGATCGATTTTTTCCCGTGATCTAATCGAGCTGAAACTTTGCAGGCAGACTCGTGGCGACGATGAAAATGATTGTTAGATCATTTTTATTTTCGTTTTAAAAAATTAATAATTATAGTATAATTTTGGACTTTTAGAAAATTTAATGGTTTTTTCAATTTGGAATCATTCTATATGAGTAATTAGCCCGACGCCTGTATAGACACGAAACCCGATTCAAAGCGAAAGGGAGTATTGTAAAATCTTGGTTTTTATGGGTTAGTTTTTTTAACTGTTAAATAATTATATTGACGGTCACTTCCGTCGAAGGTTTGTATGGCAAATTTATAAAAAAAAACATTATTTAATGTTTATTTTTACTGGATATCGAAGTCCCGGTATAATACAACTCATAATTCACGTTTCAATTACGAGTGGGCGTGCCTTTACTTTCGGCGATTCTTCGTCTGACGGATGGACT
Source organism: Agrypnia vestita (assembly GCA_016648135.1). NCBI lineage: Eukaryota > Metazoa > Arthropoda > Insecta > Trichoptera > Phryganeidae > Agrypnia > Agrypnia vestita. The sequence goes on from JADDOH010002864.1 coordinate 172,506, forward strand.
TCTGCTTAGAAAATGTTGATTCACGAAGAGCGAAATAGATATTGATGACGAAATTAATTTCGTTCGTTTTGTTTAATGTACTTCCCCCATCCCCCCCCCCCCCCGCAGCCCCGCCCGCTCCGCTCCTGCAGCCGCGTAACTGACGAGTATTTATTTATCTTTATTGGTATTTATTTGCCAGTCAGACCGAAACTTTTCTTCGTAAATTGTGATTTTATTCACGACTGCTACAGGGGTGGAGACAAGTATTCAAACAGAATATTCGCGTGCTCTTCTTAAAGTTAATAATTGTTTGGACTGAAGTTTATTCAGCGTCGCCCGTGGATTGTAACTGATTTGGACAAAAAGGCTGGACCATACGAGTGTGCTGTCGTACATTTCTTAGCTATATAAACCACTTAAATAATGACTCTACGTCTACCGGTTTCGATACCACCGTATCTTCATCAGGACTGACGTAAAACTGACTATCCATTACCTTTTCTAGTAAACAAATCAATTCTGAATGGGGACATGGCTACAGCTGTGGTGGGGGTAATTGCCGTGGTGGACGCCTATTGGACTTATATGGAAGCCTATTCAGACGTTTTTGATGACTTCGTTTTGGAGATATTTAAAGGTGGACCTACACCTTTCTCCCGAGGGTTGCCGTCAGGGAGAAAGGTGGAAGTTGTCCTCCGGAGTTTGGACATCACATGATGCAGTTGGTATCGGGACATGGCGAATTTCGAGCGAAACTGGATGCCTTGGGTTTGGTAGAGTCTCCGTCGTGCACCTGCAGTCGTGTGCCACAGACTCCGGAGCATATACTCTGGGTCTGCAAAGTCATGAGAGATGCCAGGGAGAGGATGCTAGAAGGATTGGAAAGGGTGGGTCATCGCTCTCCTAGGAATGATGACCTTATCAGGAATGCAAGAAACCTCGGACTCTTTCGGGAATTTGTGAGGGAGTGGGTGACTCGCTGGGAGCTGCTCCGAGGATAGATTTTGCGTAGGACCGCGGATCTGTGGCGCCTTTGGATTGGACTCCATTTTTCTGTGTGACTGTGACGTCTTCTTCCCTTATAGGGAGTGGTGTCAGAATGGCTTCCTGTCCCCTCACTGTCCCCCTTCCGCTGTTATCGTTCTCTGCCTTGAATCTACACGTGTGAGTCTTAGCATTGTATCTCTCTTGCTCTTGTACTGTATCCATGTCCTTTGTAACCTGTATGCATAAATCTTTGTATCTTATATATCTATATTACCATGTAACTGAATTGATCATATTAATACAAGATGGTGATCGGGCTTTGCTTGCATCTCCCTGCTGGGCCGCCCTATACACGGTCCAGCATAGTAGTAAAAAACTGTCAACCAGGCGACGCATGAGAAGGACCGATATTTCAGCGTAAGCTCATAAAACGCTCCTGGGAAAGTGGTTGGTACCCAATCATAATCACTGGAGGCAATTTTATCTACGGGGACAATTATTGTTTCGAGCATTCACTGCCTATAGTACTTGCGTGTACCGCCGAACGTCGAGAGGTTTTCGGGATTCGTTCGACGTCCGTTATACCCGCGCTGCCTGCGATGGTCGGAGGCTGCTGACCCGCGTCACGGTTGAACCTGGAAATGATCGGAGTAGCCCGGATTAACAGACAGCAGGCTCATTGTGTCGCTGGACGCGGAGGACAGTTAATGAATATTTAGCGCCGCCGATTGCTTAAATAATTAAAACGACGACAGAGGCCAGGGCGGGGTGCCGGGGCGGGGTGCGGCGGTAGTAGGGGGGGGGGATGGCCGGATGACCATTCAGAATGAATAGTTTTCACAGTTTACCGGCTCCTGGCGCTTTTATTCCGGGAATAATGGCTCCCGCAGCTTTACAAAATTCTCTATTACGCCCATAAATCCAATCATCGACCCACCCGACTCATTTACGCTCGGGACTAATGCGAGATAAAAAATATTAAATTTATTGAACTACGGGCGATCCATTGTGATACGAGCGTATGCGTGCGAGTGTTTGTGATGTTTGTTGCAGACGCGATTTCTCGGTGATTTGTTTGCGTGATTTATTCAATTGCACCGTTAAAGCGGAAGACAATTATGAAACTGTGCAGTTAGGTTAAGAAAAAAATATTTATTGAAAAGCATTCTCATTTGCCTGAATGTTTTTTTTTATGTATTTTAAATAAAAATCTATTAACGTCAATTAATAAAGTGAGAATTACATGTAAGGTCGATATGTTCACTGAAATATACAAGGCTCCTATAGCTTAGTGGTTAGAGCACCGGCCCCGGAAAGGAGGTGACCTGGGTTCGAATCCCGGTGGATTCGAACCCAGGTCAATTGGCTACTACCGAGTAGCCAAATATTTTTTCGTGAATTAGATTTTTCTGTATGTCTTTCTAATTGATGAATTAATTTGGTTTTAAAAATCTATTAAACTTGAAATAGGTGTATGATTTTTTTTTTACTTGTGATATTAATTATAGGTAATCTGTTTCGTTGAAACAAATATTTTGTTTCATTATAACAAAATATACGTTTCTACACACTATTTTCAAAATTCATTCTGGGAAAAATTACGTTGTACACTACGGTAAACTTAAAATTACAAAGAACAAGGTTCAATCAAAAATAACTTACAGCGAACGAAAAATTGTATTTAAACGCAAAGGTATGAAGGTATTTTAATTAAGAAAGCTTCACTGGTTTTTATAGCCATTGAGGAAATATGTTTTAAGAGCTTTTACCAGTATATTTTGTTCGTTGCTGGAGAATTTATTTCACAAGGTATGCGTTGTATTGCGTATAGGCGATTCATTGTCGGGAGTTTATTCCAAATTTCATCGTATTACTTGAAAAAGATAAGTAATAATTGTATTTGATTTTTATTTCCTTTCTTTTAAATCGTGGCGTCTGCTTGCTTGTTTGCTTGACGAAAAAACTTTGGATCGATTTTTAACCCTTTTCCCGTGATCCAATCGAGCTGAAACTTTGCAAGTAGACTCGTGGCGACGATCAAGAAGATCAATCAAATTTTCGTTTAAAAAAATTAATAATTATAGTATAATTTTGGATTTTTAGAAATTTTAATGGTTTTTCAAATTGGAATCATTACAAAAATTTGATTACTACCAACGGCGGCCTGATAACGTCACGGAATATTTAAAATTTGAATTACTCCGTCGGTAGGTATAATAGGTACTTCACTACGAATTTCGAAAATTTATGACAGTTGGTTCACAGATGACAGCACACTTCGGTTTTTTTGGGAAGAAATCAAATAATGAAGAGATATTTTTAGAGATTTTTGACGTAGACTTTGGTCTAGACATGTTTCATTTTCAGTCAATCAATTATTTAATTACATGATGGTAAACTTAATTTACAAAGAAAATAAAAACTTGGTTTTTATGGGTTAGTTTTTATATTCTTGTTTTGTGTGAATCAAAGGCAGGGTTAAATGTGTGATGTAATGTTATGTTTTGGCAGAATCGTAAAAAGAAGTACTTTTGTCAGTGCGTATGTAACTTTGGCGTGAGTGTCCCATGGTAGCTGGTATATATTCCTTATGGCTCTATTTTGGATTACTTGTATTCCTGATGCCAGTATCTTGGTAAGCATAAGTAACAAGATAACTGAGATGGGAATGGCGCGGAGTAGGGGCGTGGGAAGCAGGCCTTGAAGTCAATATAGTACGCCGGTAATTAGGGAAATTTTACATGCTGAACATGGAAGTTTTAAGAGTTAGGAGAAAGCTCAAAAAGGGAGCTTTAGAGTCTACGAGTAATTTTTTTGTATTTGTTGGGTACTTATTGTACTAAATGAATAGATAATTTATTACATAAAAAGATAAAACAAAATTTTTTCAAACAATATATTTATCCCAAGTCAACAGATATAAATAAACAATGGCGTAGAATTTTATTTGTCGATAACAATTTGTCAAAGATAATAACTAAAATTATTCCTAATTCAATTCAGCCGGCCTTTTATACACATTAAAAATACATACTTATAACAAAGATAGTGATAATCCTATCATGAAATCAGGAGTTTATAGACTTAATTGTAGCGATTGTGATAATTTTTATATTGGCAAAACAAAAATAAATTTTGAAACTAGGGTTAAAGAACATATCAAAGCATTGACTACCAATATTGAGTCTGATTTTGCAAAAAAAAATGTAGAATGTGACCATACATTTAGTAATAACACAGGTTTAAAATTTTTACATTTCAGCTATAAGATCCCAACAAATAAATAATCTAGAAATACTTGAAATAAGGAAAAATGTTAAAATTTGTTGCATAACCCAGTATTGAATATTTTTCCACTTAACATTCCATCCTCTCCAGATGACCCATAATAATTAACACCTCTGACCCCCCCTCCATTTTCTCATCCATCCCTTCACCTAACACATTTGCATGGTTTACTTTTTCAATCTTAGTACATCAATAATCCTGAAGGAGGGAACGTTGTTCTCGAAACATGTAGATTGTTCAATCTAATAAAGTGGTGAAAACAAAGTGATTTGTGTTTTATTTTAAACTTACTATGTAATAATTTCTTTCAGACATTTTTTTGGTGAGTTTAAACTTATTTACAATTTGTTACTTATTGATGATTACTACGCTACCGGTTTTGACACGTCCGCGTCATTAACGAGCGTTATTTAAATAAATAAATAACATAAACACGGACGTGTCGAAACCGGTAGCGTAGTAATCATAAATAAGTAACAAATTGTACATAAGTTTAAACTCACCAAATAAATGTTTACGATTAACCCTAAGCATTTCGTAATAAAACTCCACCCTTTACTGTTTGATGACTATTCCTCTTATTATTCCGGGGTCAATTTCGTTAATTTTGTAATGGTCAGTTTCATAATAACGTATGTTTAATATACTGGGAGGTGGTGGTACAGTGGTGCTGCGGGTACAGTATCTCTAGTGAAATCATATTATTTAACACTACAGTAGCGAAGGGAAAATCTACACTTCAAAATGTAGACTACAACACGCACACACCCACTACTTTAAAGACTACAAAGTGTGTGCTACATTTGTAGTAGGTACCGAAACAAACGAGTAGCTTGTTGGTCTTGTGGTTAGGACTCTCGCCTCGTGATCCAAAGGTCGCGGGTTCGAACCTCATTCCAGACCAGCAAGTTAGTCCTATTTTCATAGCACAAGCATTTAGCTTAGTTTGGAAATAGTAAGAATATTGATGTGACACGTATTCCGTGTTCGCATCTCTATTTAAAAAAAAATACACACTTCATCTACTTCAATAAATTACATGATGTGAAGTAATTGTAGTACTACAAATTTTTATCTACTGCAATGACCTACAAGAAGTGCTTCTTGAAAAGTGTACTACCACAACATTTTCAAATCCCTCCGTCGGTGGGGGGGGTTGTTGTTTCAGTTTCCAGGCATTTCATCATTCCGCTAATTCGCTTTATTACTCTTCGCTTTATTGCTGTAGACTCTACAGCAATTAAGCGAATAATAATAAAGCGAATTAGCGGTCGAGTCTACTTAAAATCAATAATTGTGTATTTCCATCAGGTTACAACTCTAAAGTTATTCATCACACTATAAGATGAAAGGGAGTGCTCCTGACAAAATAACTCAACGTGTATGTTGTACAACGTTTAGTTGAGGGTCAATTAGAATAATCTTGTTGCACCACAAAAAAACCTAAATTTCAAATTATAATGTAAGTAATGTATGTATGTACATATACCTGTGATATATATCACAACTGCTTAGTATCACTTCACATTTAGAGGTGTGGAATGGTTTAACGAATTGCTTGTTGAAATGAGGACTGAGAAAAATTATGAGGCATTTAAAGAGAAGTGAAAAGATATCTTCAGAAATAATTAAATTTTTATTTTATTATATATGTACCTATTACTTAACTATTTTACTGAATAGTCTATACATTTTATCATATAATTCTCTGTAAATGTAAAATGTCTCCTCTCCTAAACTCGAGTTTATCACTCATGTAGAAGAGAAATATCCATCATAAGTAACTGTCTCTATCTTGTAAAAAAAAAGTATTTTAAAAAGTAAAATTTAAAAAAAGTGCTTTTTTATCGGAATTTAAAATAAATTAAATTTTAATAAAAATATGTCACAGCTGTTTTGACTTGTAAGGCCGTTATCAGACTGCTTGATAATTACCTTACAAGCCGAAACAGCTGTCACATTTAAAATAATGCTTACGCTGCAGAACTTAATAATATTTATTAAAATTTAATTTATTTTAAATTTCATTAAAAATAAACCCGCAGTTCTACAAACTAAACACAAAAACCATAAATAAATAAGTACCAAGTGGTTTATAGAAAATCTTTCAATGTATTTTTTAACTAAAATTAGGTAATACAATTTGTAACCCCATCCTATACTTGACTTCGAGTATAGCCCTAATAATAAATAAATAAAGTTATTTGCGTGAAATTAATTATAAAATTATTTTATGATGGAATCCGTTAAAATGAACTTTGCTATTAATTAAAAAAAAATCTAAACAAGCTGCACACTAAAATGTGTACGGAGATACTGTAGTATTGAAACTAATCAACGTTTGATTAATCAAAGCGGTGTATACAAATAATTTTGTCCAACCAATTTAATGTGAAAGCTATAAACATCAATATCATGAAATGTGCCGCGTTTATTGAAAGTATACTATGCCAGTACGCACCCATAGTGTACTAGCGCAGTATACTTTCAAGAGCGAAATTAAAAAATATGTCATGAAAGTACACTCGATTTATGCGCGATACTCGAGTATAGTTTCTACCTCATCGGGTAATGTAAAGGTTCAGAAACACTAGGCTAGTACGCATTTAGCAAAATCAATCAAAATTAATCTTAGACTTATAATTAATATAAATTAACTTTGTTTAAACCACTTATTTATTGAAAAAAATCAACATGTTTCAAAGCCAATAGCTTCTTCATCAGGAAAACAAAAATAATATTTAAAAATCTTAGACCTTTGAATATTGGAATGAAATATTGTAAACATGCTTTTAAATTAGTTTCACAAATATAGCTATAGAAAAATGAGATTTTAATATATCTTAAATGGGATTTTAATGTCTTTTAGTTGTTGTATATTATATATCACGGGCAGACTGACAAAACTCTGCACTGCACAAATTAAACAATACATGTTGAAATAACAATAATCTTTTATTAAGAAATTTGTTACAATTATTATAAACTTATGCCTGAATAATATGTAGGTATCTGAATATTTTTTCAAAAAAAAAAAAGTAAAACTTACATATTTGAATAACACATAGGTCCCGGATAAAGACCTATTTTATCCATTTTCATTGCAAATTTAACAATATATACTAGTGCAGGCCCCATGGATCAAAAGTTATAAATTAGCTTTTAACTTTGTATTATATGTTCATTTGACGATATTTTTCAGGAGAATTTAAGTTATAATAAACATTACTATAACATTATACACTCTGCTCAATATCCTTATTCATTCCCAAAGCCGAAAATGGACCTATTGCTCTAAATGAGCCACGACCTGAAGATAGTTTTCTGATATCACAAGCGCTTGACCGCAACTTGTGATCTAGAAATGCCACTAATCGAGTTAGTTTCCGTCTGTGTGGACAAAACGCACGCCTGGAAAGCGTACTCGACTTTGCGGAGTGGTGCTAATGTAGTATGTTTTCCAGTTATTATTTTTGTATACGGTGCTTGAAAATATACTCGATTTTTGCGTACTAGCAAGGTATACTTTCCATAAGTGATACGTGTAAGTGGGCTCGGAATATGTACTCAAGTAGCTCGCAGCTCTGCGCGCTGGCACACTATAGTTTCAATAAACGCAAGTGTGCCATCTCTGATACGCTAGGAAATAAATTGAAGTTTATCGAATTGTTTACATTTTAATCTGTCTTTATTATATCTATCATGTCGTCCATCAGGAACATATTTATATCTCAAATTCTAATTGCGTACGGGCAATTTTTTACATCGAGCTTATACAATGTATACCCGGTCCAGCACAGCAGCCTGATTTCCAATCAGCGGGGCGCTAGGAACAAGAGAAATTAAAGACCGATTTTTATTTGTTTCAGTAATGAAAATATATTTTAATTTAAGGTAGATATAAGCTGGCTTATCTTACCTGTAAGTAGTATGACTTATGATTGCATTTGAGGTCTAATCATACCGTCATAAAAATGAAGAATTGAAACATTTTATTCCGGTTTTTTCGTCGTATATTGTTTACCTGCATCTATTTTCTTTGGTATGTTACAGTCCTCAATTCGTGGGAACATAATTCATTACACAACAATATAATATTATCTTATTTAGTGAGTAATTCATGAATGTTTTCGTAACTTAATAAATTGGCGATTATTACAAATTATAGCTATTTTTTTCTTAAGATAGATTTCGAATTTATGAAAAAACTCTCAGAATGAAAAAAACATATTTTTACGTAACTTTATTATCTCCCTTGTAGCAAATTAATAAGAGTCAACAAAATATATAAAATTCGTTTAAAATTGAAATCTATCATCATAATAATTTTAATTTTTGTCTCGAGCAGAATAAGTACCTTCCAATCTTATATTACATGAAATAAAAAAGTAGAATGTTCTTAGGTTTCCACGGCCACTCAGAACCTTCTAGTTTGTATCTTCTGGGGTATTATGCCGTGTTATTCCATTCTGGCCGACGTTTCGGATTCCATTGCAGGGTCCACATCATGTGTTCATTGACATATCAGCCCTGATGATGGACCCTGCAATGGGATCCGAAACGTCTGAATAACACGGCATAATGCCTCAGAAGACACAAACCAGAAGCATAAAAAGTAATCCACGAAAGCGCTTTGAATTTCCGATGGCTAATGGGGCTTTTGCATTTTTTAATGTTTGTATGGTTATTGAAGATAAGCAATCATTATATTTTGTTTTCATCAGCTCCAAATTACGAGTATTGGTCTTTGGACTTCCTAAACCATTGCCTATAATTATTTGAAATCTTTTAAGAAAATATACGTTTGTATAGAAAAATGCGCATGCTTGTGAATTGGTGCATTTTGTGGATTTACTGTGACTACTAGCTGTAACCCGTCAAAAATAACGGTACTTTTACATGCAGGTTCCTAAAGAATAAGTATTTAC
>JADDOH010002866.1:0-45302 GCA_016648135.1 Agrypnia vestita
AGACATCTGCCACGTCTCACAGACTCCAGTGATACGGGAAGTTTAACTGAGTTCGCGATCGCGGTGACGAATGCTGTGGCCACCGTCGAAGGTCTCGATTCCCGATATCTAGCCGCACCCCAACTACTATGTGAGATGGTTGGAAGACTACCATTACCAGCGCGGATGGCATGGTTCGCTACAAGAGCTTCGTCAGATTCCAGTACGATACAAGATTTTGCAAAACGGCTCACGATGATAACGGATGCCGCCCCCAAGCACGGAGGACAAGATACGTCGCTAGTACCGGGACAGAAAAATAAAAAATATGCACAAATTAATTTTGCTATATCGAACGCAAAAGACGCGCCGCGAAAATGTGCGATTTGCGACATGACGTCACACAGCACGGCCGGCTGTAGTGATTTCGTTCGAAAAACGACCGCGGAGCGCGTACAAATAGTTCGCGAAAAAAAGTTGTGCTTTAAGTGTTTAGAACAGTGGTTCCCGGGACACAATAATCAGTGCAAAGTGCGTAACATCCGGTGCAGTGTAAAAAACTGTAATGCAAAACACCACAAATTATTACACAATACCGCGAAGCCATCGGAAGCAGAAAAAGATGTTGCCTATATACCAGGCGCAGCGCGCGGGCCAAGTGAAGCCTGACATCAGGTGGCCACCGTGGCTACCCGAGTTGATGACGCAATTCTATTAAAAGTGCAACCGGTCGTCGTGGGTGGCCCGAGTGGGCAGATAAAAACATTTGCGCTATGTGATGAAGGCTCCTCAGTGACATTGATCGATGCTAAATTAGCTAGTGCCGTCGGTGCGCGCGGTCCAGTATATAAATTAAACCTTCGCGGTATTGGAGGTATGTGCAGTACGGACACGAAATCTGAAAAAGTGAATCTGACAATCGAAAGTAGTGATGGTAGAAAATATCAGGTGCAAGCAAATACGGTGCGTGATTTAGCCCTTCCCTCGCAATTCATGGTACCGATTGCAGAGGGGCTGGTGGGCCGCGGCCGCTTAGAAATAGTCCAACCGCGAATATTGGTTGGCATGGATAATACCAGCCTTATTACGTCACGTGAAGTGCGCGTAATAAAAGCTAACAGCGACGTGTTAGAGTCGCGAACTGCACTAGGCTGGGTGCGTCACGGAGTGTGTTCCATGATACGGACCGATGAGTCATCCGTGCTCGCAGTGAATGAGACGCCCGCTCCCACGGATGGAGCGATCGAGCAACTGATAAGGGCGCATTTTGCCGTGGATTCGATAGGCATTACCACAACAATGCGAGTCAAAACAGATGACTTGCGAGCCATGCAGATAATGGAAGCCACTACAAGGCAGCGCTCTGATGGTTTTTGGGAAACCGGTTTGTTATGGCGGCGGCAGGAGGTATACCTACCGGACAGTGAAGAAACCGCAAAACGGCGCTGGGCTGGAATACAGCGAAAAATGGATAAAGATCCGGCCTTCGCGACCGCATATCGCGAAAAAATGCGGTACTATATTCAACAAGGATTCGCCGAGATTTTGTCACCCGCGGAAAGGGAACAAATAGGCAGCCGAAGATGGTATCTGCCACATTTTGCGGTCTTTAATCCGCGAAAACCCAAGAAAATAAGAATTGTTTTCGACGCCGCTAGTAAATGCAAAGGCGTAGCATTGAATAATGCTTTATTATCGGGACCTGATCTCTTGTCTTCGTTGCTAGGCAACATATTCAGATTTCGGGAGGGCCGTATAGCGCTTGCGGCCGATATCCGAGATATGTTTTTAAGAATTAAAATTGTGAAACCAGATCAAGAGTCACAATTATTTATATGGAATGAGCCGGGAGAAGAGCCGCAGACCTACAAGATGACGTCAATGGTTTTCGGCGCTACTTGCTCACCTTCAAGCGCGCAATATGTACGCGATAAGATCGCCGATTCGGCGGCTGCGCAGTTTCCAGAAGCGGCGGCAGTCATAAAAAATAAATTTTATATGGACGACATGCTGAGTGCCGTGGACACCAAAGAAGAAGCCGTGATGATGGCACGACAGGTGTCCGAGATACTTCGCAGAGGGAAGATGGAATTGACCAACTGGGCTTCTAATGACGCCGATGTACTGGAACATATAGCTCCACATTTACGAGCAGTTGAGCCAGTACAAATTATTGGGGCGGATATGATAACAGAGCGAGTCCTGGGAGTATCATGGGACCCGGCGGCGGACAAATTCTTGTTTAAATTTATGGATCTGCCGGAATTAAAAGTAGAGGATAGACCGACAAAGCGCCAAGTGTTGAGTGCGGTCATGAGGATTTTTGATCCCGTGGGTTTTTTGGCTTGTGTGATGATAAGATCGAAGATTCTTTTACAAGCCGTCTGGCGTTCTAAAGTGGATTGGGATCAGCCTATTCAAGTGGAACATGCCAATAAATGGCGCATGTGGCAAATTTTATTGCGCAAAAGTGACTGCGCAATTCCGAGACAGTGCATTTCGAGTCGTCATCGCCAAGTGACATTACACATTTTCTGCGACGCGTCAGAATTAGCATGCTGTGCGGTAGCATATTTTGTGGAAAAAATAGACGGTTTGAAAAAAGTGAATTTTATCGCGGCAAAAACGAAAGTAGCCCCTTTAAAACCGCTATCAGTGCCGCGATTAGAACTGCAAGCTGCTTTAATTGCAGCGCGCTTGGCGGCCACCATTAAAAAAGAATTTACGTGCCGCATAGAAAATGTAATTTTTTGGACGGACTCGACAACAGTGCTATGTTGGCTGCGAACTGATCCGCGCACGTACTCAGCTTTCGTCGCCAATCGCCTCGGCGAAATTGATGAGCTTACAAGTGCGGCGAACTGGAAGTGGGTGCCGACCAAATATAATTCAGCCGACATCGGTACGCGAGATGGGGAGCCGCCCGATTTATCACCTTCAGGGCCATGGTTTAGTGGACCAGCCTTCCTGAAAAAAGATGAATCCGAGTGGCCTCGTGAAAAAACGCCGCCGCAGCCCGACAAAGAAATTTTGGAAATGCGACCCACCACTATCGCACACATACAGCGCGCCCGCTTAGGAGACGGCGCACTACCAGACGTGCACCGATTTTCATCATGGACGAGGTTGGTACGCGCCACAGCATGGGTGCGGAGGTTCGCCTGGAATGCGCGACATCGCACGCAGAGATTGCATCACAGCGACCTGCTAGCCGACGAACGGGATGGAGCTGAACGCGCATGGATACGGCGCGCACAGGAAGATGCGTTCGGTCACGAGATTCAAGCGTTGCAGCGGGGGGAGCCTCCCCCACGTACCGGTCGTCTATACACCGTGACCCCACACATAGACACGCACGGAATAATACGCATGGGCACCCGATTGATCGCGACTTCAGTGCCGGACATACCGGCGGGATTAAGGGAGCCGATCATATTAGATGGCAGCCATCCATATACGAGATTAATGATAAGACATTATCATGAGCGCAGAAACCACCCTGGGCCCGAAGTAACAGTGAGCGATGTGCGAGAAAATTATTTTATATTCCGCCTGCGACCAGCAGTACGCCGCGTGCACTTTGAATGCCAAGTGTGTCGGATCAGACGAAGCAAACCGCAATCTCCGCTTATGGGCCAATTACCCAATGCGCGCCTGGCGCATCACCTACCTCCATTCACACATTGTGGACTCGACTACTTTGGGCCCATACAGGTCACGATCGGCCGTCGCCGAGAAAAAATGTATGGAGCACTCTTCACATGTCTCACGACACGAGCTGTGCACTTGGAACTGGCGAGCTCGTTGAGTGCAGATTCAGCGGTCATGGCTCTGAGAAGAATGGCCGCGCGCCGCGGTCATCCGAGATATATGTACTCCGATAATGGTACAAACTTCAAAGGAGCCGCAAAGGAAATAACCGCGGCGCTGATGGAAATAAAACAAGCAGCGCAAATGAAAGACCACTTGGCGGCCCAGAACATAGATTGGGCGTTCAATCCTCCATTAGCACCGCACATGGGCGGGGCGTGGGAAAGCCTCGTGCGCTCGGTCAAGCGGGCACTCGAAATGACGCTGAAAGACCGGGCGCCGCGAGTTGAAACATTAGTCACAGCCCTCGCGGAAGCCGAATTCACCGTGAACAGCAGACCGCTGACTCATGTGTCAGTTGACCCGGATGACGGCGAGCCACTCACACCGAATCACATTCTAATGAACACGGCTGGACGACATATGCATCTGGCCGCGTATGGACCGCTGGAGGAACAGATCTGCCTGAAGAAACAGTGGCAGTTCTCTCAACAGTTAGCAGATATGTTCTGGAGACGCTGGATGCGGGAATATTTACCGACGCTCGCTCAGAGGCGTAAATGGCAAGAACCCGCACCGCCCGTATGCGCAGGAAGGATGGCTATCATCGCCGACGCGGCCTTGCCACGTAATAGCTGGCCGCGAGGGATCATAACACAAGCCATTCCAGCGGCAGACGGCCAGATACGCATCGTCCGCATAAAAACCTCAACCGGAGAATACACGCGGCCCGTGACTAAGATCGTCGTGCTGCCCACCGAGCCGATTCAGGAAGCGGCCGCCCATGCAGCAGATCAAGACCAGCAGCCTTCATAGATGACACTGGAATCGTCGAGGATCCTGTGCGTCCTTCTGGTATGGCCAAAGCCATACGGGGGGAGTGGTTCGCACAGGATCAAAAATCGAAGATTAAAAATATTTTTTTTTGCTTAATTTTGAAATATGATATAATATTAAGTATTTAAAAATAAATGTCTTGAATCGTGAATAGGGTCCAGGCCGTAAAGGCAAAATAGCTTAAGAATATTTTAAATATGTGTATATAACTATTATTTTGCTAATTATGTATATAACTGTCAAGGAGGGTCCCGTTAATGAGTCATCCATTAGAGCGACGACCGCGGCCGAGGGAGAGAGATTAAAATCTCACGATGAGTCACTCGGGCCGCGGGCGCGCTTAATTAAATATTTTAAATTTTGTTTTGAGATAAAATCGCAAAGTAAAAATCAGGTAGTCGCCTACGGAGCGGTCAGCTACAGTGTATTTGCCCGCATCTCTGTACCAATAGAAATACGGGCGGGTAACAACCGACACCCACACGGCTCGTGACTTGAGATAGCGCGCCGTACATTTTTTCGTACGGCGCTAAATTTAGATTCACTATCGCTAGAGAGCTCAATAATCAAAGTGTGAGGTGTCATTTTCTTCAGAAAAACAAGGGCTACCTGATGCGATATTAATAATTTAGATATTTTCATAAATAAAAAAGTTTCATTTTTTGTCACATGCACGCGATTTGCAAGCGCTGACATGCCCGGACAGTAATCTGCGTATTACACCCACATGCGGGCATGTCAGACGCACATTTTGACATATGACTCATTAGCGGGAGATATGAGAGAGTGGATTTATCTTAAAAAATATCCGCGCGCCGCGAGATATGCGCCGCCGATGCACGGTATCGCCGGCGCCCAGCGGTCGTTCCGCTAGGCCGAGTGCACAGCTTCCGTGGTCCACCACGTTACGCCGATGCCTACAATAAAGATGTAAATCCCCTCTCTCAGTAATCCCTTTTGGCAGTTATTTTCCCGTTATTTTGCTGGACCCAAATAAAAAGGCTGCGAAAACCTAGCGAAATCACAGTGCTCTCAGTGCCTTAGTGCCAGTAAATATTTGTTGCCGTGTTTGTGCGACAAATAGTTTTTACAACGTCACTCTGCCCGTTTTTCGCTAGGTTTCCTTCTGAAACAAAAACTCTGCTTTTATTTTCTTGTGTGTAAATTGTTGTGAATTAAAACCCCTGAAGAAACACCGTCGATCGTAGCGTTGCTCTCCGGTGTTTCAAAGTATCATCATCATCAACAAGATTTAGAAGCGAGTTGTGACTCATCGTCAGTGACGTCACGACGCCCGGAGCACAGCAGACAGGCGAGTAATCGGTGATCCACCCTATTCTAAAATAATTATTTGTTACGGGCGTGTCTGTCCGTAACAGCAAGTGATGATAGTTTGGCAGAGGGTCAAATGTTCCTCTTTAGTAAAAAAATAAATAATGATAGCAGTAGATCCTTAAAAGCTTATTTCATTAACATATATACTATTATAATACTTTTTAATAATGTGAATGAGATCAATTTTATTTATTAATGTAATGATGGGTTTCCACGGATGAGATTTCGATCTCTCTCATCTCAAGGATTTGTCGGTAAGTATCGATTTATACCGATTGCGTCATTCTATTCGCTTTCAAGATAAGAATTATCTTCTACTCGGATTTCGAGACAAAACACACATACATGCACCATAAGAATATCGCTAACTCATCGATCAATACGGGAACAATAATTTTCAGTACTCATTAAAAATAATAATAAATCACCATGTATTTTTATTTGCTATTGAAATTGTATTACAATTTTATTTAATAACCCATTATTACCAAAAATAAATTTTAAATGCCAAACGCTTACAAATAAGACAAAAGCATCTAAAACAAAGCAAATAAAATTGATTACAGTAATTGCGACTCTCAAGGAAATGGAAACATTTCATTATTCCAAGAGTTTATTAAATATAAAAATAAAACAAATTAGATAATAAAAATGAATTTTGGAATAACTAACTAACTAATCATTACGCCAATTATCAAGTTAGACAGAGATGATAGAACGTCATTTTCTTCTATCTTGACACGCCACTTTTGCTTCGGCTACATTCATACATCTTCTCATACATTTACTACGGTTGTTGAGGCTTTTAACACGGCCATCCTCCAGTAATTGTAGTATCTGATCGTGCCATGTCTTTAGCGGACGCCCACTTTTCCTGTCGCCTTTAACACTCGCCCCATATATTTTCTTACCCATCCTTTCTTCGCTCATACGTTCTACATAACTAAACCATCTCAGTAGTCCTTTCTTTATTCTATCAACCACTCTACAGCCAGCATTACATTCATTTCTAAATTATTCATTCCTTACTCTATCGACCGAAGATTTTCCAACAAGCGTCTTAGTGACCGTATTTCCACCGCATTCAGTCTACTTTCATTCCTTTTTTGCGAATTCCAGGCTTCACTTCCATACATTAGAGTTGGCACTAGAAGGCCAGTACGTACCGCTCCTTTTATTGATTCTTATTGGCCACAATTGCGTTTAGGGCACCATTTACTTAATTCGATAATAACCATAATAAATATTTTACAAACAGAAAAATCGTTTTTCCAAGTTAAATGTTTCCGGGTCAAACTATGATATTTTTCCTGACATTTCAATATATAGATTTACAAAGAAATTAATCGTGTACATAATTTTTTAATAATATATTTTATGATACCGTACTATATTAGTATTTTGTGCTCGTCCCAAAATAGTTTTTGAGAACTATTTATATTAAAAATTGGATTTTGATCATAAATCGTTACACTTATCATTTCACAGGTGAAATATTGCAGTTCGATAGCTCTCCGCCAGATCACTTCCTGTTGTAGTTTGATTTTTATTTTAAGCTTCCTTTTCCTTTCAACTTTTACTTTGTCCGGTGCCCGTAGGCTGCCGGCTTGTTTGTCATGCGACATTCCATTGTTGAAAAAAAAAGACGTAAAGAAACGATAGCTATATGTATATGTGATGTAATATGTCCTACACACAAATCGATAAAAGAAGGCTGTTGTGAATGTATGTACATAACATCGTGATAATAACGTATCAATCTCTTTTGAAAAACCGTTTAAAATTTATATATATCCTTAATTAAAATAAATTATTGAAGTGCCACAGAGACGAAGCTATTTATATAGGAAACATGTAAACATCCACACATTATCAAATTTTTGAATTCGGAATTGGTGAACGTTGCATTGTGTAAAGTGATCACTTAAGCCATAAACCCTGTGGCTACTCTATAAAGACTTCCTTACGTATTTCCCGTATAAATAGCTTCGCCTCTGTGAGACTTCTATAATTTATCTTAATTAATGATTATCCCTCTGTGGACAAGATTCAGTTATTGTGTTCTTAGAACATACATATTAAAATATTGCTTTAATTCATATCCTTTTGTAAGAAAAGCTTTCCACAACATGCAGAAATATATTTTTTTGCTACAAGAGAGAGACATCCTGGAGAAATTGGCGAATGAACATTGAATTCTTGTACATACAAGGATGAAGCGCTTGGTCTGACAAGACATTTAATAAGTTTATGTTTTACATTGCAATCAATCGAGGAGGTCTATAATGTAGAAACTCAAACAATGACGACGCGATTAAGAAATCCGGATCAGGTGAAAGTCTGGATAACAGGGAAACCACAAAAGGACAGTTCCTGGGAGACAAGTCCCAGTTTACAAGGAATGTGATGTTAAGAGGTCCCAGTGCACGATTTTCGTATTTGCTCTCGATTTTGCTAAATTTAACGTAAACTTATTAAATCATTTTGCAAAACCCATAGCTAAATAGGCTTTTAATAAAAAAAATTGTGATAGATCTATTTATTCTTGAAGCATTTCCTTAAAAAACATGAACAAATATATTGTTATAACATCAAAAAAACTATAACCCCGAAACACTCTATTAGTTTTCATTCAATAGAGTTATCGTTGGTACACTTAATTTCGTACATTTTCAAATAAAGACCAAATATTTTATTTACAAATTGATTTATACAGTTTGAAGAAGAAGTGGTGCTATTCAGACATTAATATTTTTCGACAAGTTGTTAAATATATCGTTTTAAAAAAGACAAAAATTAAACGTTCTGTTTCCTATATTGAAGTATCCATAAAACCATTAAAACATCGATTATTTTAGTTAAATTTTACATGCGTACTAAGAAAATTTATCACCTCATACTCGAGAATCCGAATTAATTAAATCGATAGTCTCTTAAAAGATCATTTTTCTTTCAAATCAGACTTCGGTTAGACTGTCCAACCGATGTCTGATTTGAAAGCCTGTTTAGCTATGGATTTTGCAAAATGATTTACTAAGTTTACGTTAAATTTAGCAAAATCGAGAGCAAATACGAAAATCGTGTACCGGGGCCTCTTAAGTGTGATGCTATGATCTGATCTCAATTAATGGAGATGAATTATATTTTTATTTTATCAATCTATTTTCATACATATTATTCATCACAAAGCCCTAGCTAGGGCTAAGAATAATATTGAAAAAATCAATTAGACAATTAGAAAAATTAGATAGATATATTTTGTATAATTGTTAGTATAGTATACATGTGCAGTTAACTTGCGTAATTAATTGAAATAAATGATTGATCTATGACATATATTGATATCAATTGATTAATTTCAAGCAAAATGTAAATGCAAATATAATAATTTAATGGATATTTCAGTCTAATAATAATTCATGTTGTTAACATCACATTTTTTGTTAATTTTAATTATTAATTGTATTCAAAACTGACATAGAAAATTTTCCTGCATTGCATTGTAGATACTTCAATTATTATTTCCTTCTCTTTTCTTAATTTGCTTAAAATTTTGAACTTTGTACTGAAATTTTCATTTTTGTTGTTTTTTGTACTTAATTGTTTTAGTTTTTTATCTCTTATGTTTATAAAGTGAATAATATTCAGTAATAATGTAACATTCAATTGTATAAATGAACCTACAGACAAACGTCTTTTTACATATTTTGTGGGACTAGATATTATAAAATGTAAAGAAAATAAATAGAAATTCAATATAATTATAATTCGTTGGAGTTTCTAACCATTTGTGAGAAACAGATTTATAAATAAAATTATATTTTTATAAAAATGATTTATATAGGTATTATACCTACTATAATACAATCGTTAGAAATAATATAAAAATAAGGATATTTTAAGATCAAAACAATTTACCGTCTTGCTCAATTCTAAGTAAATTAAGAATAGTCTTAGTCTAACTGTGGTTTCACGCGTACTTTCCATCATTTTGGTGACGCTTAAAAATATTATATTATCCTTAACATATTTCAATAGTACAGATTACGAACGTGAATCTTATAAAAAAAAGCCCAAAGAACAGATCGAATTTTTTGAGCTAACTTTAGATGACTCTCTTGATGAAGAAATGGAATCTCTAAAAACATTTGGCGTCAAATAATAAAATTTAATTAGGTAAAGTCAAAATATCTAACTACAAATTTTTCGTCTCAAATAATTATATCTTGATTTACTTTAAGTACTGTTTAAAATATTTGTTGTACAGAAGAGAATCTAAGGCGCATTCAATAGATATTTCACTTTACGAAAATTTTACAACTAACAATCACATTCACTCACCATTCCCCAGGCTACATAAGCTTGGCAAGGAGTAAAACTGAATTTGTAGACATAATTAATGAAATTTTGACATTTAAGATAAAACTGCTGTCTAATTTGAGATTTTGATGATTTTGTGAAAAAAAAACTATTTCTCAACTGAAAAATCGCATAACCGATATTTTTATTCACTACTAGATAAAATTGGACTCTTTTGTGTTATATCTTCTGTTACAATGATATATTGCATTCATTATTATATTTTTTGATTAGTGTTACTTGTACTGTATAAAAAAATAAGTAAAACACGAAGAAAAAAAATTAATTATTTCGTTGCATAACTGCATAGCTTTGCTGCACAATTTATCATAATATTTGATACTCTTTTAAAATAATTAAATTTTTCCATATATCCTTTAAAAATATATTACTGCCCCGCCCAGTATGTCAAACATTGAGGTTTTAAACTCCTCACTCACCTTTTCCTTGCCAGACGTCCTCAGCAAGAACTTCAGCTTCTGCCTCTTCTCCAGCAGCTTCTTGGACACCTCCTCCAGCTCCTTGCCCCTGGCCGGCCCGGAGTAGACCAGGTGAGTGCAGCCGCAGGTGTCCACGTCCTCCGAGGACCTCCTGCCCTCGTAGTAACACACCAACTTGGCCGTCCCCTGCGGTGCCGAGGGGCATTTCGACGACGCCACAACGGCGCCACACGTCAACACCAACAATCCCCAGAACACCTTATTTAACCACATTTTTTACGTCCTACTATCCTATTTATTTGCAAGAGTCCTGCTTCCTTTAAAAGAGCATTCCCTAATTCCCTAGAAGCTCTCCCGAGTTATTAACAGTTATTTATTTGGAAACGTTTCATTCACTGTAAACTAATATCGCGTTGTAAATAGGTTTAAAAATATGGCATCTAAGTTTGCGTAGCTGGGATTTTAGAGGTCTGAAGGTTCTGTTTTGGTGGTCCACTCGGCTGGACCACTTGCGAACTTATGAGAGCAATCTCGCTTGCATTCAGCAGCTAGGTTAGTCATGCGCCAGTCCACCCTACTCCGGTGCGTGATCTGGTTGGCTCAATGTGGAAGCGATGATTTAAGAGTGGCACCAACACACACACACAGAGCCTGCAGCGGCGCGGCCATCAGGGTCATGCCAAAAATATTTAGAAAAATAATTTTTAATAAAAAATACGTAATAATTTAAACATATTAACGACTCAATATTTTTACGGGATCGATCGTTAGGGACAAATGAAACACGCAAAATTAGTAACGTTTTTATTTATCACAAAAATTTAACTGAATCTCGCTCTAGTCACTCGGGAATCTTCCACTTGTCTCTGGAAATTCTAATTCACATCGTTCTGTAATCACTATCGAATAATTCTCGCGCGTCAGTAGGTACTTTATCGCTAATCAATGCTCGCATTGCAATCGGCAGACGCTGTCTATTTTGCTCTATTTATTATATTTTATTAAAAAAATAATTAAAAAAATATATATATATTAGGTCCTTACATATGAAATTGGCGTTTAGTATGGGAGGAACATAAAGCCGATTTTTTTTTATTATAATATATTTATTTAATCAAAGTATGTACCATTGCTATCTATGCACTTTTGCCATCTCATAGGTAGTTTATCGATCCCTTTACTAAAAAAACCATTCGGACGGGAATCAATAAAATCTTTGAAGGCGGTTTGGACTGCCCCATCGGAGTTGAATTTTTTCCTTTGCAAGAAGTTATCCAAATTTCGAAAAAAATGGTAATCTGTTGGGGCAAGGTCCGGAGAGTACGGTGGATGTCTTAGACATTCCAATTGAAGCTCCTCTAATTTGGTAGCCGTCTGTTGTGCAGTGTGTGGTCTAGCGTTATCATGAAGCAGCAGTGGCCTAGAGCGATTAACCAGCCTCGGTTGTTTAGCAGCTAGCTTTCCATCATGGTTTGCATTTGCTGACAATAGACATCTGCCGTAATCGTTTGGCCAGATTTAAGAAAGCTGTAGTGAACGACACCAGCACTAGTCCACCAAACGCTCACAAGTAACTTTTTTGGAGTCAATTTTCGCTTGGGCATGGTGAGGTACCCACCTTTCAAGCTTTTTCACCTTACCAATTTGCTTCAAGTGGATTAAAACAGTTTTATCACTAACACCGCAGCCTGCAGCTAACTCGGATGTGGTTTGCGATGGATCCCCTTCCACAATAGCCTTCAATTCTTCATTATCAACTTTGGTCTCCGGCCGTCCACGGGGCTTGTTCTGCAGGTCGAAATTTCCAGAACGAAAACGTTGGAACCAAAAACGCACTGTGTTTTCTTTTGCGGCACCGTCGCCATACACATCATTAATTCTTCGAGCCGTTTCTGCAGCACTGGTGCCACGGTGGAACTCGTACTCGTAAATAACGCGATATTTCAAGTTTTTCATTTTGTAAACTGAGTGACGCAAAGAAAAAAACAATTGAGGAAAAAACAAATGAATTATAATTTTCAAAACACAAATACATGAGTAAATAGCTGTATAAATTTGGATTTGGAATTCCTAACCAAAGAGAAGATATTTGAGATCAAATTTGCCAGTACGGCAAAACGCCAATTTCATATGTAAGGACCTAATATCATCGTTTAAACATATTAGCAACTCAATATTTTAACGGGATCGATTGTGAGGGACAAAGGAAACACGTAAAAAGAATTATGTTTTTATTTATCACAAGAATTTAACTGGAGCATTATTCAGTATTTCGCACTAAATCTCGCTCTAGTTCTCGGGAATCTTCCACTTGTCTCTAGAAATTCTAACTCACATCATTTTATGATCACTATCGAACACTTCTCGTACGTCAGTAGGTACTTTATCGCTAATCAATGCTCGCATTGCAATCTCTGTTTCGCTCTTTTCAAACCGTTCCGTCTGGCGTAATTTATAACCGCGCGATTTGTAGATCTTTCTGGTGCATATTGATGCAAATGAATTTCTTCCAGACTATTCTGAAACGTTCGGGTATGATCACCTCGGTTTTTAACCTAAGGTCTGATTTGATATTGGAGGAAAAATCAAAGATGAATAATCAAAAGCAGAATTTAATCTATCACTTTAATTTTTATAATGATGAATAGAAATTCATCTTACACAGAAAGGCGTGAAAATAGGCGACAGGAAAATTTTGCATATATTTTAAAATACCCTCTAAGAATTCCACAGGTACAGCGTCAGATACCCGCGCTTTATGTAAAATGTTTCCTTGTTAAGTAACCAGGAAAAATCTAAACATTAAGCTCCGTATTTGTACAAAAGTTTAAGGTGCTACTAAATACGTATATGTCAGCTATAACGCATAACTGACTGTATTGAATAATAAAACAAAAGCTGCTTTATTAATGCATTTATTTAACTCTCTTTGTCTGTTGTTTGTTGTGGTGAATATTTCTAATTGATTTTTCACGAAATTTACGTAAAGTATATGTCTATATTTTTAAACAATATTTTTTTTCAAACATATGTATAGAACTTTCAAAATTTTTATAAAGTGTGGATGTTCATACGATGTAATTGGTGAACCTTGCATTGTGTAGAGTGATCACTTAAGCTAGATAATACAGGTTGTAAGCCCTGAGCCATCGTATAAGAGACTTACATTCACTTTTCTCATATTATTAGCTTCGTCTCTGCGAGACTTCTATAATTTTTCCTTAAGTAAATGACTTTACATTAATAAATCATTTTTTGCATGATTAGCTCATTATTTTGATTAAAATTAATAATCACATCACCCGCATACAATTAATAGTCACTCACAAGCAGAAATAGCTTAAGAACATGCCCTTCGAAAATTTGATTTGAACTTTAAAAAAACGTGTTTTATAATATTTGGATACTACGTGGGTGATGTAAGAAAGTCGATTACGGATGTATGCAAAGAAAGTATATAAAAGCATTGATTTTTTAAATTTACTGAATGATCATTTTGAAGATCCTTATGCTAGAATATATTTTCTACTTATTTTTGTTTGATACATAAGTTAGATGCATATGTTTTGCATCACATGTGTGCATCAGGATTTACGGATTAAAGTATTTTTCATTATATTTTCATTCATCCATAAGAAATGTGAAAAAATATTTCTTCCGTGAATTTGATCTTAAGTATTCAAATAGCATCTTAAATATTATAAAATATTTTAAAAATGTGGTGTGAAGAAACCACTTGTAAACGAACAGTGTTGCGATGTTTCGAAACAAATAGAAATGGATACGTTAAGACTTAAATTTTCTGCTATTGAAAACTGCTGTTGAAAACAATCAATTGAAAACTTTAGTGAAAGGTGACGCATTCTGTTCAAGACATAAGCTACATCATATAAGCAAACATCAGTCGATTTGTTTTTGAAATTCTTGACCCAAGACAAAGTCACAAAGCAAGCAAGCACAGTTAATTTTGATGTGCTAGCATGAAAACCTGTTTTGTACAAAGACACATTGATACATTTCATCGCCCCTTGTGTTTTTAATAAGTTAACCAACGAAACAAAGGAAACTGTAAATTGGCCAAATAAATCAGAGAAAAAGTATGCTGAGGATATGATCCACGCATGATCCAATCTTTTATATATTTTTTTCTCTTTTACATTATAACTCTTTTTCATATATTGCATAATTTGATTCATCAAGAAAACAATTAAATTTTTAATTATAACTGCCCCAGAACAGGTTTCACCTAGTGGGGCGTTATAAGCTTAATGTAAAATGTGTATTTGTGATAATACATAAATACATAAATACTTCAAACACCTCGATAACACTTGACGATAAAAAAATCTAATAAACCTAAGTTTTATCGAATAAGAATGTATGTGTGTACGTAATGATACGAATTAAAGATAAAAACGTAATTACTTGACAAATCGAGCGGCTCTTTGATTATTTATTTATTTTAAAGATTTGTTTGACGTAATTTGAAGGCAAAATAAAATGCATTTCCTTTGCTTAGTTTTCATTTCAATACATTTGAAGAACTATTTGAGATAGGCAATATCAAGAGATATGAATTTCGGCACTTTAACTGAACTCACTTTCACTTTCAAAGAAGAATTGTTTGCGGACACATTTTGGACAGCCCTGACGATTGAACCAGATCCAATTCGTTGGTCAGATTACCTCTGCTCTAGCGGCGATTACGTCACGAGAAAAGAGGAGGGAGTTGGACAGGACCTCCAAATTCAACCGGCCCTGGAGTTCTCAGAGTGGGATCAGATATTCAATTTCATTTTAGATTCAATTTAGATAATGTTGCAAGGCAATTAATATTATACTCATTTATTAAATGAAAATAACTTCACATAATCAAAGATTTCAGAACAGTCTGGAATTGTCTGGAAGGCGGTTGAATACAAGAATATATACGAGAAGATTCGAGAAAAAAAGACCCTTACAAAAAATTGCTTTGATAGCGACAAAAATCGTACATCCGTGCGAAAGGACAACTGCGATCAAGTTTTACCACAGACGAGTGGAACATTGTAGTGCAAATAAGTGCGGAAGCTAAAGTTTGTGTCCAATTTCTTTACTAATAAAAGTTTAATTGTTTACAAGTGTTTCGTTCGGATACCATCGAAGGCAATATAATATAAGTTACAATGTAAGTATAACAAATGAGTATAATAGCTTTTATCTACAGTGAGATAAACCTCAGAGATTTCATTGAGATAAATCTTAGTACCATGTACACGTATTAAGATTTTAAACTAGAGATAATACTCAGAGATCAGCCTGATATTGGTAAAAGAAGACGAAACTATGCCCCGTGTTGATATGACAGTGAGTATGGACATGTGCACATCTAGACATGAACGTCACCTAGAACTACAGTCCTTCGTAGTCCAATAGGCATGGAAATCTTGTACCGGGAGTTGCGAAAACGATTGCCAGTGAGGTCACAATTACGTAGATATGAATTTCTCAAATCTAAGTGTCTTATGGTAGTGTTAAATAAATATTTTATAATATCTATTCTAAAAAGTTAGACAAAAAAGCATAAAATAATAAACATTTATTCCATTTCAACTGCTGTTGGGGAGATTCAAATTCACCCAACTGACAAACTAAACATCAATGGTCAATGCACTGATACGACGTTCGATGTACAATAAACGTGAGGTGAGGTGTGAGACAGCAAATCTTTGAGACACAGTGTGTACACGGTGGACTAAAAAAGGCATAATCCCTCTCTCAGAGATTGACCTCAAGTCGATTCAAAATCAAAAGGAACTTCACATAATCGAGCAGTTGCACAACTGTATATAAATAAGTCTAGAATAATTTGAAAGATCAAATTTACAAGAATATACGAGAAGATTTGAGAAGACTTTCTCTGTGTGTGAAATATTCTAGTGGTGAATCAGTGCGAATTACATAATGGTTTTCCAGTTATGTTTGGGTCCAGGGAATTTGTGTATTAAATAAAAGTTTAATAGTTTTCATTTGGATCCCACAGTCGCAACCCGTGAGTTATAAAATTAAAACACAAATCACTTTGTTTTCACCACTTTATTAGATTAAACAATCTACATGTTTCGAGAATAATGTTCTCTCCTTCAGGATTATTGGTGTACTAAAAATTTTAAAAGTAAACCATGCAAATGTGTTACGGTGAAGGGTGGGTCTCGAAATATGTAGATTGTTTAATCTAATAAAGTGGTGAAAACAAAGTGATTTGTGTTTTATTTTAATAATAATGTCACCACAAAGTTCAAGCCTTCATACAGAAGAAAAAATATTCTTCTAACAGTCATAAAATTGCTTCCTGCGAGTACATTGGAAGGGATTGAAATTAGATTTATAAAAATTCATAGTAGATTAATTTCGCGAGGAAAGAATCGTTAGGAAAGTACGTCTAACGGGCATTTGCTATAAATGTTTAAGATATATGTAAGCAATTATTAATTTTCAGAAATAATTATCAGGGATAATTGGAAAGATTGCGAAGTGTCACAACATGTGACTGCTAATTACATAAAGTGGTCTGGGGCAACTATATGTCTCGGTGTATTTGATGTATGTGTTTCCATTCGATTGATTCCCAACTATGTATATAGAAAATACGTGGAAAATTTGTAACGAGTATGCGCAATCTTTAGTTTTTCCCATAGTTTTAACCATATATTGGACTAAAAGCTCGTAGATAGAAATCTCTCTCTGTCGATGTAGATTTTTTTTTTAATACTAATAAAATATTATAGATTTTTTAAGCATTTATAGAAATATAAAGATATTGCGTGATCACACATATGGAAATAAAAAAAAAAGTTTTTTAAGTTTTACATTTTTAATTTTTTGAGACGCGTTTCGCCTTTATCAGGCGATTATCGAGTCGAGGGTATTATCTAAATATTTTATATTCAACAACTTGTATTTATATGAAAAGTATTAAAAATACATGCTTTATATAATTTTAAGAATTAATGTTCTCTTAAAGAAATTTAGTCTAGTTTTAAGTTTATATCAGTATAATAATAATATGCATGATGAGTTATCTCAAAATTGCTTGATGGAAATATTTATTTTTCTAGTCAGACTTTGATATATCAAAAAAAAAAAAAATTCTTCTTTAATTTTACTTTATAAAATATTACATTTAAAATACAAATTATGATGCACAGTAAGAAAAAAGGACACATAGGTAATTTGATACCTTTCTGAGAATTGAAACATTGAATTTAATTATTTCAGAATGCAATTTTTTGACAGGTCATAATCTATAAGACTAGGGGTGTCAAATGTTGGATTATGTGCTAAAAACAGTAGTTACACATCTATCTTATCAATTTTGTCTTTAATTGAATTAATATTTATTTTTTTATTTATTCTTCTATTATTTATTATATTGCATATTCAATCGCCTATTATATAAAATTACTATTTCCAAATTTAATTTCATTGATATATATTGTGTAAAATTATTATTTATATTTCTAATTTCATCGAATTATTGTTATCATTTTATTGTCTCCTTTAATTCTACATATATGTTGTTCTTGATTATGTTTCTAAATAATTAATGTACACATTTGTATTTTTTTAATATATTATTTCTACTGTGTATTTATTGTTTATCAACTTTGTACAAATTATAAAGTAAAAGGCTTTAGAGCCGTATATATGTAAATAAATAAATAAATATCAATTGCACATGTGTCGTTGATTGTAGATAGAAGAAAACCAGATAAAACCTTCGGTAATGGGCAAAACCTATTTGATTATGAGTAAAAACTATACAAAAACGATAGATGGGAAAGGAAGAACATTTTTTAAAACACTAATCATCACATGGCTACGTTCCAATGAGGGTCTTGACCTTCTCAAGCAGTAGTTTTTGCCACTGCTGCCTGTCATTACAGTACATTGTGTCATTGACCCATCTTTTTGGAGGCTCATTAGTGGCATGCTTATGAGCATGCCACTAATGAGCATGCACTTACAACTGTACACACTTGCTCATTACTGGCATGCTTATTAGTGGCATGCTCATAAATAAGCATGCCCAAAGCTAACAATCAAACACACATGCTTATTAGTGGCATGCTCTTGTCATACAATAGAGACGCTCTTGTTCAAAATGGAAACTTTGCAAACTGAAATAGAAAATTCAAGTGAACCAATAAATCAAAAAAGTTCCCGAGTTTCCATCCGCACATTTTTGATTTTAGTTTATATAATTTTTATTGTGAGATTTGAATCATTCATGCCTATTAATAAAGTTTCGTAAACATTATTTCTCACTATATTATTTTTACACAACGGTGACCGAGTATTCCACAGACATTCGTGATTCCTATAATAAGTCACGAATAGTAATGTTTTATCATCTCCCCACGCGCCATATTTGTTTCATTTGTCGCGGACTGAGAAGATCGCATTGATAATACTAGCTGCGAAGCCCGCGAATGACATAAGCATGCTCATAAATAAGCAAGTCTGTTCACACATGCTCCAAAGATACCCCTTCTCTATGGTGAATGACAGTGATAAATAAATAAATAAATAAAGCCTTTATTCACTGACCATTTTAACAATTTTAACATAAGTAAATACATACACATACATACATATACATACACATATATATACACACATACATACACATATATACACATATACACATACATATACATACATATACATATACATACACATAAATATACGTAGTAAATGTCATTTAAGCAGCCAGTTTGTTGGTCAGGTTGTCTCTCTGACATAGGCCTCTGTCTAATGTCAAATTTATACAAAGTGTTTTCAAAAATAATACTTGATCGAATATCGAAACACCTAGAAGAACACCAACCAAGAGAACAAGCTGGGTTTCGCACCGATTATTCTACCATCGATCATATCCATGTGGTAAAACAAATCATCGAAAAACTTAATGAATATGGTCAGCATTACTACATGGCATTTGTCGACTACAACAAGGCTTTCGACTCTGAGTCATAACTATATCTGGAAGACGCTAGAAAACCAGGGCGTAGAAAGCAAATATATAAAAATCATAAAAGAAATATATAAAAACTCCACAGCAACGGTCCAACTTGAACAGCGAGGAGAGGAATTTAGTATTCAGAGGGGTGTTAGGCAAGGTGATCCACTTTCCCCAAAAATTTTCACAGCCGTGTTAGAAAATATATTCAGAAATATAGACTGGGAAGACTTCGGAATAAATGTTAATGGAACAAACCTAAATCACCTAAGATTCGCTGATGATATCGTGATATTCGCAGAGAGACCAGACATGCTACAAACTATGTTACAGCAATTAGACAATGAAAGCAGGAAAGTAGGTTTGACAATGAACCCAACGAAGACTAAGGTGATGACAAATACAACAAAGGAGAACATAGAAATCGGACAGGAAAGCATCGAATATGTTGAAGAATACGTATACTTAGGACAACTAATATCAATAAAAGACCAATATTCAAAAGAAATCGACAGAAGAGTAAACAATACTTGGAAGCGGTACTGGTCGCTAAAAGAAATAGTGAAAAATGATAGAATACCAATGTCGGTAAAAAGCAAAGTATACAACACGTGCATTCTCCCATGTCTCACTTATGGGTGCCAAACTTGGCCTGCTACGAGCAAAAACAGCCAAAAACTCGCAGTTTGCCAACGCAACATGGAGCGGAGTATGCTAAACATAAGGCTTTATGACAGGTGGACGAATACAAAAATAAGGAAAAAGACAAAAGTTAGCGATGTTATACAAAAAGTAAAAAAACTCAAATGGAACTGGACTGGTCATGTTATGAGAACAAGCAGAGAAAAGTGGACGAAAGACGTAATGGAATGGTATCCCAGAAATGGAAAAAGACAAAAAGGACGTCAAATTAAGAGATGGGAAGATGACCTACCAAAAGGATGGAGAAGAATAGCTCACGACAGAGACGAGTGGAAAAAACTAGGGGAGGCCTATGTCAGAGAGACAACCTATGTCAGAGAATGACAGTGGCATGCTTATAAATCAACCGGCGGTTGATTTTTGAGCATGCCACTAGGTGGCATGCTCATTTCTAGCAATGTGCGTACACACATGCCACTAATAAGCATGCCACTGTCAAAGTCGATACTGCGCATGCTCACGTGCCACTAAATAAGCACGTGTATCAGACGCCTAAAAGAATGCATAAATTGAGTTCCTATTTTTGTCTTTCGTTCGCATGAAATCGCTCGGAATCGGCCTGTAAGGCTGTAAGGTAAGTTGGAACAGAGCTACTACTTGAGAAGGTCAAGACCCTCATTGGAACGTAGCCATGTGATGATTAGTGTTTTTAAAAAATGCTCTTTCTTTCCCATCTATCGTTCTTGTATAGTTTTTACTCATAATCATATAGGTCTTGCCATTACCGAAGGTCTTATCTGGTTTTCTTCTATCTACGATCAACGACACGTGTGCAATTGATATTTATTTATTTATTTACATATATACGGCTCCAAAGCCTTTTACTTTACAATTTGTACAAATTTGATAAACAATAACCGTAGAAGTCGAACATTGATAGATTTTTGATAGATTTTTAAATGGATCCATAGCCTTGCTGTATACATAACCCATTAAATTAACACCGGTTGCTGAAAGTAAATACGTACTCTTTAAATATATACTATTAAAATATATAGTCAATACTATCTCTCGCGCGAGTGAATGTGGTCAGCCTGTGTTTCTGAGAAACCAGGTAAATTTAACCGCTGCGCGACTGAAATCATGTGACTATTTTTAGTCATTCTTTTAACCATTTTCATGATAAATATATCCTCTTATTACGGAACTTCTGTAGCACCGGTGCACCCTCCCAGTATTATCCAAATAGTATTATCCAAACAACCCTCAATCATTAGTTTAAGAAAACATATTTATTAATATATTAATTAATTTTCTTAGGATCTAAGGATCTTAGCACAATTAATAGAATTAAAAAAGGGTCGCTCAGATGGTTTGGGCATGTTGAGCAAATGAATGAGGAAAGAATAGTAAGAGAGATATATAATGCAAGTGTTGATGGCGCCAGAAAGAGAGGGCGACCGCGGAAGACGTGGCATGACCAGATCAATCAGATACTGGAAGATGGTCCCGTTAGAAGCCTCAACAACCGGCGAGCTTGCATGCGAAGATGTATGAATGTGGATGAGGTGAGAGTTGTATGTCAGGACGGAAGAATGTGGCGCTCTATCCTCTCTACCTAACCCCACGGGGAAACGGCGTGATGGTAAGTAATTTTCTCACCCACCTTAAGGCGATCGTCCGGTAAAATGAACGAATTTCATAATTTTTTCTCATATCTTCTTTTCCGTTTTTTGTCACATTTTTGTTTGGAAATATAGAATTTTAAATTTTATTCTTCAATTTCCGTATAGTTTAAATACGGATATTATGTTAAAATGACACCAACTAAATTATTTAATCAATAAATAATTTACCAAATCGACGATGTTTAAAATATTAAGAAAATTGCTCCACTTTGTGGGCCTTTTATGACGATAACGTAATACCTATGTTTATTTCGAAATATAAGAAAAATTAAATATTTATCTTACAGAATACAGAATATAATATATTAAAATGTAAATATGATTATTTTTAGTGATAAGATCAATATGATATAATATGTGTAGATATATTATTTCGTCTAAATTTTACTTAAATTTAATGATAAATACAGTGGTAGCTTCTATATCCCTAAGTATACTGACAGCTCTATTTTCTTCTCTTATTTGTTGTGGTTTGTCTATCCCTGTGATAGTAATGGCTTTCGTATCACTAAATACAGTGAAAGCCTCTATATCCCTAGATACATTAGTCACTCGCTTTTCCTCATTTGCAGTGATAGCTTCTATATCCCTGTATAAATTGATGGCTTGCTTACAATAATGTCTTGCATATTATATTTCCTTATATCTCTATATATTATAAAAGGATACCTTGCATACCCCCAAATACAGTGTTGGCTTGTTTATGCTTGTTTAAAGGAATCGTTTCTATATTCCTGTACACAGTTATGGCGTGCGAACTCTAATAAATACAGTGATGCCTTGTGTATTACAATATCTAGGCAGTGACACTGTTACAACAATTACTATGCAGTAATGTAGTGTAACACCACCTCTACTTAGTAATGGCTTGAATTTAACAAGATCTTCACATTTATTTTAGAAAAATTAACAGCAAATCTTAAATTAACATATAAGAGATAAAAAATACTAAATTAAGCTAATTATAAACTTTCAAATTAAAATTAATTATTAATGATGTTAGCAATTAGCAAAGTGTGACAATATGACATAATTTATAGTTTTAATATATGTTGAAAAGGGGTGAGAAGAGCGGAGTGAGATGCAGGATTAGGATAAAGGAAAGAAGTATGGGAGTATATGGGAATATAAATTAAGTGAAATAGTTAGGATGCGGTTGTGAAATTAATTTTTGTTTAATATCCCGAATAGTTGAGTCAAAAATAACAATGTGGTTGTAATTTAAGCTAAATGAATTTGTGGATCCGTAGATGAATGAGTTTTTTTTAGAGTTGGTCTTGCAAAGAGGGAGATGAAAAGTAGGTGACTGTCTGCTGTTACGATTTGGGATATGAAATGACAGACGTTGAAGGAGATCAGGAGTAGAGCCTCCAAATATTCGTGATTCCAACTATTCGAATATCGAATAGTTAATGATAATATATTCGAATATTCGAATATTTTCGTAAAATTTTTAAGAAAGAAATAATTTACTTTGGATGATAAATACATTCTATATATTATAAAAAAAAACATAATAATTGTGGAGTATTTATTTATTTTAATTTTTAAAAATATATGTTATAAAAGAACAACAAAAAATATATGTAAAATTAATGTTGAATTTAGATATACAAATTAAATAAGAAACAAAAAAATATATTTCAATTTTGTAAATATACATATATAAAAACAATAAAAAATTTGATAAAGATGAATCAGTATTCTCTCGATAACTGACATAATTTTAAATATGTTTATATTACTTCATATCTCACACCCCACGTGCAAGTTTTTTTAAAATTATTTTGTATATAACTTCTTGTTTGTCGGCTCAAGTACTTATGAAAAAACCGACTCCACCTTTGACCGTAACCGTAAGTGCTTAATGTAATAAAACTATAAAGATAAGCATGACTTTAAAAAAAGGCAAATGCAAAAGACGTCCGACAATTTACGGCGTTTACATCTTTGATGTCCGGTTTCATTATATAGCCCATTGCAAATGACTTTCAGGGTTCGTAAACCATGTTTCGTTTGGAAAAATATTAAAAATCTTATAATAGAAGTATAAGCGTATACTTTACGAATACTTTTTAAAGTATTCGAATAACGAATTCATAAAAATAGGCAAATATATTCGAGTTTCGAATATTTGGATTGGAGGCTCTAATTGGGAGTATCAGCTAAGTTGTGTGCGATTTTAAATAACACTACAGAGTCCGCTATATTTCTACGGCAAGTTAATGTCTGTGTGATAAGGAACCTTTCATCGTCTTCATTGCTAACATTAGATCTAAAACATGTTCAAAGGGTAAAGCGTTCTGTTGATGAAGTGCATTTTACCCAAGGGTTAAACACTTTTTATAACACTGTTAAATCCGATCCAGTCGACTGGCCGCTCCACTGTTGAGATTTCCGAGCGAGGAACGAGTATGTGTCCAAATTCCCCCATGAGGTCGGCCGCCGACAGCAGCCATTCTCCTCGCAAGAAAGTGCTGCTGAAGCATTTCTTCTCGGTAAAACTTGGTCACACTTTGAATAATTTCAGATAAATAAACAAGTCGAGGTTTCCGAATCAAGTTTCTTGTACGATCAATCGCATGTGTTAAAGTGAGCTAGGACACGTAACAAGAATTTATCGTGAGTGATTATTTATTCGCATTTGGTACGTTTTCGTTTTTTTTTCGTCCTAGATAAAATTCCGAGACCCGACATTCTTATTTAATACGCGACATTAATCATGTTTCATGGTGAACGGTAGAATATTCAGAAAAATTAAGTAAATCATATTTTTTCGGGTTTCATCATCCACGCGTTGAAATAATGTTTCATATATATCACATATTTTCCTAGAAACGCTTTTTATTTCATTGTGCTATCTTTTCTGATGCGCCGTTTTATTTGGGCATGATATTCTTTTATCGAGAAAATAATTATCATCGAAAGACAAGGTGCTTCCATAATCCTCTGTATTGTGCTGCTTCCGCATGTCAGTCAACACCCATCCTGTCCTCCCAGTTTAATCTGGGGCGACAGACCGGTCGCCTTCCTTTCGGGGTTACCAAGAGGATACTTCTTGATACTCGTTCCTCTGGCATTCTTAGCACATGTCCAAGCCACCTCAATTGTGATTTTTCTATGTTGAGGAATAGGGGTTCCTTGCCGAGTGTATGCCTTATGTCAGCACTTCTCACTCTGTCCATCAGTGTGACTCCCGCTATCCCCCTCAGGAAACTCATCTCGGCAGCCTGGATCCTTGCTCTCATTTTCTCCATTAGGATCCAAATTTGATGGTCATATATTAGAGTGGATCTGTACAAAGATTTGAAAACAGTCAGTTTTGTCTTGAGACTTGGTTCGAAATTTTTTATCAGTGCACTATATAGAAAACGTAAAACGCCAGCAACGTATAACAAAAAAAATATGCAATATTCTTATGGTACTAATTTTAATTCTTGTTTCTGAGCAGCTATTTTGATAAATAAACGGGTTTCTTAATTTTCTTCGAAAATAAGTCATTTGAAAATTCAATTTAATTTTTTTTTACTATGTTACGACCTCTAAATACGCTAATTTTTTGGGTAGTCAGGTGTTGTTAATGGATGATAGATATATAATTGTTTTTCTCTTGAAATTGTTTGCGTTCGTGTTAAATGCGTCAGTGGCTTAATTATAATTAAAAATTACCTTGAAATTACGGAACACGAAATAAATTAAGGCGGTACATTAAACTATTGCCAAATAACGAAAAAAACTTTAAAATATCTTTAACATTCTCTCTCTCATATTTCCTGAAGATTCAGGATTGTGGTCTCCTGGACACACTCCTTGGCCTGAACTATCTATCTCACACTGTGCCAGTAAGTATGATGGTTCCATGTAAAGTGGATCTTAATTAAAAGCGCCTGCCGCCATCTATGAATCGCCGGGAAAGCCGACTAAAGCCGAGGCGTGCACCACTGGGCAATGCACTGACTGCATGCGCCGTACAGCAGCTGACACCCGTCGAAGAGAAATAAGTTTTTGAGCTAATAATAGTGTAGCGAGCACGAGTGTAAAGGTGACTGGAGGAAGTCTCGCCTCAACTACATGTTTTCTCTTTAAACTTATCATACTAATGAAAATAAATCCTCTCCCATCCTACGTATATGTTCAGATTACAATTGCATTTTGAATTCAATAGATATTTTTAATATCAAATATGAAACGTATCACCTCCAAATATTCGTGATTCCAACTATTCGAATATAGAATAGTTAATGATAATATATTCGAATATTCGAATATATTCGTAAAATTTTTAAGAAAGTAATAATTTACTTCGGATGATAAATACATTCTATATATTTAAAAAAAGAATCACAATAATTGCAGTATGTTATAAAAAACAACAAAAAATATATTGAAAAATAATGTTGAATTAAAAATACAAATTAAAAAAAAAAACAAAAAAAATATCTCGATAACTGACAAAATTTTATATATGTTTATATTACCTTCTACTATTCATATCTCACACCCCACGTGCAAGTTTTTTGAAAATTATTTTGTATATAACTTATTACTATATTACTTTTTTATATAAGCTTAAAACTAAAGAATAATAGGAAGCCGACAAACAAGTGTTTTAAACGTAAGTGCTTATTGTAATAAAACTATAAAGATAAGCATAACTTTAAAAAAAGGGAAATGCAAAAGACGCCCGACTTCATTATATAGCCCATATCGGTATACCTGAAATGACTTTTATCGCTTGCAAATGACTTTCAGGGTTCGTAAACTTTTTTTTCGTTTGGAAAAATATTAAAAATCTTGTAATATAAATATGAGCGAATACTTTACAAACACTTTTTAAAGTATTCGAATAACGAATACTTAAAAACAGGCGAGTATATTCGAGGTTTGAATATTCGAATTAGAGGCTCTAGAAGAGGCAGATACTGGAAAATCATCACCCGCCCTGATTGTGCATTATATACATTATACGCATTACTGATTATTACTGTTTACTTTTACTTTTCCTCCTTATTACCACTTTTATTTATATTAAATTATTCTATATATGTTAATGTTAAATTAACAGAAGTCTATACATCGTATACATTAAAAATAATATTGCTTAAAACTCTACAAAATACATGTATACTGTTTCATGAGAAAGATCTACAGATGTCTCTAGCATAGTCCAATCAAATATATGGAAGGTACCTAGAATTAGAATATTCACAGAACTTTCAAAAATTTGATAATATGTGGACGTAAGAACGTCCACCGTAAGAACGGTGGAATTGATGAACGTTGCATTGTATAGAGTGATCACTTAAGTCAGCTCATATAAGTTATAAGCCCTGGGCCGTAGTTTTAGAGACTTCCATACACGTTTATCATATAGATAGCTTCGTCTCTGTGAGACTTCTATAATTCATCTGTCTTCTTGTGGGAGACATATAACTAATTTATTTTGTATTATTTTCTCACCATGTATTTATGCGTTCCTGTTGGAAGGCCAAATAAATAAAAATTAGCAATAAATAAAAAATAAACTATACCTTTCAATGGAGTTCCATCAGCTGACACAACAAACTACCGCGCATAAAATCCGTCAACTATTATGTATTTTGTATTTTGATTAATTGTCAATTTTTTTTATCATTATTTTTTCATTAAACACGGCGATAATTAAGTGGTATCGAAGACGACTATTTGTATAATCATTTGTTTAAATTTATAATTGTGTCATTTCTGGCAATATTCTTGTGTGTTCCTATCACCATGCTAGATCGCTGAGAGGACACCATACGAGGCAATATTAATGGTGTGGGGGGCATCTCTTCATCTGCGCAGCTTAGCCTTCAGGAATCAAGCGTGGTAGTAATAATAACTCGGAAGAAACAAGCCGCTTAGGCGTTTTTTAAAACAACTAACATATATCATTATCGAATACGGTCTTTATAAATTGCCTAACAATAATTGCAAGAGAAAAAGATAAATGTTTAATTTATTTGAAGGATTGGCGCAATTTATTTCATTTTAATTTATACATTTTCGTTTCTCATTTTGATTATAATCGATTATAATTCAATATTTTTGCTGGTTATATTTCACGGTCCCAGTTTTATTCAAGTAAGTGGGCTTCTATAGTTGTTTTTACCATGTCTTTCGTCGTAGTATGATTTTATATTTAGTTAGATCACTCTGTTGCGGTAAATAATATTTTTGAAAAGTTTCTGAGACCTGTTTGGTTAAATATTGTCATGCGAGTAAAAATAAAAACAATGGTAACTACGCATTATCGAAGTCTAGCATATGAATCTAGAATCAATTACCTACATATTCTCTAAGAAACTACAAATTATTAGACATATGGAGAAACAAGCCGACCATTCGTGAAATCAACATTTTTGTATGAAAGCAACGCAAGCGCGCACGCAAGCAAGCGTGCCATTTGACCAGAGCCAAAAAACAAGCGACAGACATGCGGCGCGAATAAGTACCTACGTGCGAAATTGAGCGGAATGACCTAGCGATAGACAAAAAATACAGTGAAGATACTAGTGACGTGAATTAGTAAGAACCTGTGTAAAATATTCTGGTGACAATTAGTGTGAATTTAAGAACGGTGCTCCGATTATTCGTGTCCAGTGAACTGTGTAGTAAATTACAATCGTATACGTGTAAAAGTATACAAGACAGTTTAAAACATGTAAAATAAAAATATACAGTTTTTAATATTCAAAGCATTAACTTTTTGGTCAGGCATTTTAACAAAATGTTAGTTATGTTAGTGTATAACCATTTACAGAGATTTTTAGTCTACCGGTTTCGAGACATACCAGTCTCTTCGTCAAGATAACCACTACACTAGCATGTAAATATCACTACACACCACAACCATTGTTAGTATACTGTTTTGCAGGGGCGTACAGTGAGGACATTTTCATAGTATTTTGAAAAGAATCGAAAGTTAAGACATATCTCGTAATATTCCTACCATTGTATAATTCAGATTTTAATATTTCACAATATTCTAATTTTTACTTAAATATATACTTAGGAAAAAGTCTTGCTTCAATGTTTTCACTGCACACGCCTGCACTTTTGAAATATACGTAAACATTATTTAATTAACGATGCGGGATTTCAGATATCATGCTCTAAGGATCGATGCCCCTCGTCTCAAACGCGCGGATCAAGATCATATCAGCATAGTTTTATCCACTGGACCACGGCGTTCTGATCCCCTCTCCTTCCTCATCCTCTCCCCTCCTCACAGCTGTCCCAGACTTGCCCCAGTTACCTGATGACGCAACTCAGCGGGAAACCCAGATGAAGCAGGCTGTCTCGGCCACCATTTTTTGTACACATTTTAAAAATAAAATATTGTAATGCGGACGGGGAAAAGTTTTCAATCTTGAGATTTTTCATTCGACAATCTCTAACTCAGCCTCAATTTCAATCAGATTTTTCATCAGTGATATTCCTTTAAAAGGAGTCTCTGTGAAAATACCACCATGTCTCAGCGATTGACTTTCTCACACCTCACTTCATGCTTGTTGTATGTTGCAGAAGATAAAATGGAATAAATGTAATGATCTTATGTTTCAAACATTTCATAGTAAAAAGTTGTGGGTATCGATGGATCAGAATGCTTATTGTTGTTACTGTTACGCATATTTCGACGTTAATTGAAATTTTTGTATTTTGCGATTGTACTGTAAGTTCAGCTTTTAATTAAATGATTAATAGAGTATTGTCTATCCCTTTTATCTACAAAAAATTATAATAAGGACTTAAGTATAATTAAACAGATAGCTAAAATTAACGGGTATAATACGAAATTAATTGATAATATTTTAAACAAAAAAAATAAGAAAAAATATTACATGTCTTATTTATACCCTGAACAAAAAATGGAGAAAACTATTATTCTGTAATAATATAATATCTAACGCAATTTCAAAAAACATACCTAACAGTAATAAGGATAAGAATAACTCAATTAAGAAATAAGGAATTTATAAATTTGAATGTAAAGATTGTACTGCCTTTTACATTAGTATAATGACAACGCACATCTATATGTTTTGACCTATTATGACTCTGACTAATTAAAGCTAACTAGCAATACAAGTCAGCTTTAAGTAGTCAGAGTCATAATAGGTCAAAGCATATAGATGTGCGTTGTCATTATATTCGAGATGTTGTAAAGTACAAATTTGTTAAAATTAAATATATACCTAGTGAGGAAATGCCTGCGGACATTTTAACAAAAGGCCTTTGCTACTTGAAACATTCAAAATTAGTGAATTTACTTGGCATCGTATCTATTTAATATATATTTAGTTTATTTTGATATTAACAAAAGAATTAAGGAAAATTTAATAAAATGTTTAAATGGCAATGGATGCTCGGAATTTGCAAACCATTTGCTGGAACATGACCGCACATTCGACATCAATTTAGGTCTTAAAATTTTACAAAATAACAAAAATAATAGGCAATTAGATAGTTTCGAAATTTTAAAAATAAGAAAAAATATTAACCTTAATAACAATATAATAAACAATATAAAAAACTTATATTTACTCCGCCTACTCTCCACCCCCCTAGTTAACTATATAATGATTGTGGGTGGGGGAAGAGAATATTGTTTCTCTTCTATTTTTTGTTTTTTATGGGCTTTATTTTATCTAAGGGGTCACCACCAATATTTAAATACTGGGGTATCTAAATATTGGAATATATATATATTTCGGGAAGCAGAGAATAAAAAGAAGAATTTGGAATACACTTACAAGATTTATTTAGTTACGAATATACAGATACTTTTTAATAAAAACTTAAGACTAGTTATAAAACAATGGATGAACGAGGTCTACGAGGAGAGTGTTAGAAATCGCGTCTCTCCCTCTATTTATAGATATTAGCGAATGCTTTCAGAATATTCTCCCAAAAAAGGTATAGGGCTGTGCTGTCTGCGGCTTCCGACATGATCGATATCTTTCGATGAGAATATCGAAAAATATCGATCCAAGCCTCAGACTACATGATCATTTAATTTAGTATATTGTATTCTCCTGAGGAAGCGAACTTCGTTCCCGAAACTTGTAGAGGTGTTTATTCTTATTGAATAAAGAAAATAAATATTTAGTGGTGTATACCAAGTCGTGTTTTATTTAATTATCAAACATAAACTCATTATGAAAACATTTTATATGGCAACAATGGACGTGTAGCCTGATAAACTTCGGTAAAAGTTTTCAATATTATTATTCAAATGTTAGGCATCTTGTAGAATTAGTCCCGCAAAGAATGCTTTTTTTATGCTTTTTCTATACTTTTTTTTTCTTTCTTTTTGCTTTTTTTTGTGCTGTTGGTTTTCCATGAACATTAAATAAAAAAAAATAAAAATCTATGCCTGTATTGGGTGAAGCAAGCCTGTGTGCCTACAGTGCTCTGGTCCATTACGTAAATACTGCCAATAATTTACCTTATAAACCCAGTTGTCAGAATTTTTGCTTTTGGTTGCCAGATAGAGCTATTGCGTTTTTTGTTGGTTCCTCTAATATTATACTTTAAGAAAAAATACTTGATATTGTTATATTACTATAAGTCGACCACAATCAAAAGACCATTCCCTAGCTTTGTCCGGTAAGAAGAAAGCGGGGGAAAGTTGTCTGGCAAGCCCATATTACAAGCCTCAACATGATATTCCGAATAAATATAATTTTTTTAGTTTAAAATAGGTTACTTACTAGAAAAACTTCTTTTATGTTCATTTTTTGCATGGTAACAACACACATATTTTTTGCGCACATTCTTTTGAATGCGGTCTAGCTTTATAGGCATAATTTTTTATTTTATTTCCAAAAACATAGTCTTAAACAATATTGCCTAAAGAGTGCCACGATTATTAAATTATTATTATTATCTTTAAATTTCTATGTTTTAAATAATAAAGTTGATTATATATTCACGTATTTTTATTATTAGTAGCCTATAATTTGTTCTACAAATAGATTTGTAGCGATTGGGGATATTTTTTATTCAAAACGTCGCATTTGTAACAGAAGCCTGTGAGACTTCATGATCAGGGGTTAAAAAAACTCCCTTACTCCCTTTCTCATTGAATCAGGTTTCATGGCTATACACGCGTCGGGATAATAACTCATTTGTATCGATTGCAATTTGAAAAAACCATTAAAATTTCGAAAAATCCTAAATTATACTATATTTATTTAAAAAATTTAAACGAAAATTTGTTAGATTATTTTTATCATCGCCACGAGTCTGCTTGCAAAGTTCCAACTCGATTGGATCACGGGAAAAGGGTTAAAAATCGATCCAAAGTTTTTTCATCAGACAAACAACCAGACGCTACGAGTAAAAGAAAGGGAGTAAAAATGACGTCCATACTTAAAGGTTTCATATCTTTTCCAAACCGAAAGAGTCTTCGTTTTTCTTTCAGGGTCATTGTCCATGGTTCCGTTCCATACATATATTATTATTTTTATTTATGGTAATATTGTAAGCACTTAATTTAACGCTTCTGCTAGGAGTTTTGATTTTAGGAACTTGCTTGTGGAGGCTATAGTTCTTAGGTTTTCAATTTCAATATGTAAATTCTTTTCTTCGTTGATAACTGTGCATCTCATTATTCAAGGCAAGGTCTTGGAAGACTATTAGGAATGGTTAGGGAACGGTGGCTGCTGCTATAGGTCGACAACAATCAAAAGACCATTCCCTAGCTTTGTCCGGTAAGAAAAAAGCGGGAGAAAGTTGCCTGGCAAGCCCGTATTACGAGCCTCAATATGATATTCCAAATAAATACAGGGTTATTTGTAAAACATTAATAATCTCGTAGGGCTGTATTCCTGTCTTGATTATGAGTCGAAAATGTTGAAGCTATTATGACCTAATATCAATAATTAAGAAGATATGCGACATCAAAGTTTGCATTTTTTTTTTCAATATTTATGACTTGTTTTTTGTAAAACGTTGGACTCTCATTACAGTAACTCATTTCGATTACGAAAAATTCATTCGTTTCAGCACAAGTTAAATAAAATGATAAAAACCCCGAAAAATTCCAATTGGAATGTTTTCCAATTGAAATTAGAAGGTTTTTATTTTTTTATTTGACTTGTATTAAAGATAATGAATTTTTCATATTAGATATAAGTTACTGTAATGATTGTCCAACGTTTTACAAAAAATAAGTCAGAAATATTAAAAAAAAAATTCAAACTTTGATGTCGCATATCTCCTAAACTATTGACATTAGGTCACAATAGCTTGAACATTTTCGACTCATAATCAAGGCAGGAATATAGTCCTGTGAGGTTATTAATGTTTTACAAATAACCCTGTATATATTTTTTAGTTTAAAAAAGGTCACTTACTAGAAAAACTTATTTTGTGTTCATTTTTCTGTATTTTTTGCGCACATTCTTTTGAATGCGGTCTAGCTATAGCAAGATAGTCGCCAAGATAGTCATCACAATCGCTTACGTTCAAAAAACGAACAAGCACTAGAAGAAGGATAATGATTTTTTTTAAATATTTTTTTTGGAATTTGGAATTTAATAATTTAATTGGAAAATGGCGGTCCTCCCGGCTCGGGTCCGCCCAGTCCGCGTGGGTAGGTACTGATTGTGTCCTGTGTGGTATTCGGTAGCCCCAAATTTCAGGGACAGG
This sequence comes from Agrypnia vestita, assembly GCA_016648135.1. NCBI lineage: Eukaryota > Metazoa > Arthropoda > Insecta > Trichoptera > Phryganeidae > Agrypnia > Agrypnia vestita. The sequence continues at coordinate 33,771 of JADDOH010002866.1, forward strand.
AAAAAATAATATTTTCAGTGCGTGCGTTCCAAGGGCCAACTATTTGATTAGTAGTTAGAGTAACCTATACTAATACATAAAGAGGTAAAGTTTGTAAGTTTGCATGTAGGAGGTAATCTCTAAAACTACTCATCCGATTTTAAAAATTCTTTCACCAATATTTAGAATCGACCTTCAGGGTGGACGTGGGTTGTATATTATTCTGTTTAAATAAAAATGATCAATTTTTCAACGTAAATCTACTAAAAAACGGTCAAACGAATATGTTTTTTAAGAACACTGCCTAAATTGTAGGAGATATATGAATGCTTTCTATAGATAAGTTGTAGAGCTTAAAAATACCTATAAAAAAGTCTACTATGACGTACATCTATATTTTAAGGTTAATTCGGAAACTGATAAAATAGATAAAAATTGCCTTTTACACAACATTGTTTGGTAGAGTAGTTTAGATTTTAGGATCATGTTTTAGCAAAAACAAAATATAATACGCGTCTGACTGAACATTTGCCTATTTGTCGTTTAAAATAATGATTTTTTTTTTCGTACGCGTTCCTAAAACACTTTTTTATTTTATTTAATTTATTAATAATATATATAATATTTTATTACAAAGATACCTTAAAAATATTTACAATTTTTTTGTACGATTATGATTCTTGTGTGTGGTGAGGGATAACCACTTAAAATCATATAGTTTGGTAATCTAATTTATTAGAGAATAAGAAAGGTAATATATTATTTATCTAATATCTTAATTAATAATACAATACAATAATACAATATAGTCTAGTAAATAATAATGTAGAATAAGTAGTCAAAAAAGACTAAACTCAATCACAAATTCATATAATGACACCAATGGCCGCGCAACGGTCACTGCCAGCCGCGAAGCGGCCACCGTAGCCGACTATACTGTCAAGCAGCAAGCAATTGACAGCTGCTCGCAGGGCCTAGCAGCAAGCAATCGGGGATAGCCGACTACTTATCTGCTAGTATTATATAAATTAAAAAGTAATGTTATTTTAAAAGTTTTGTAGGAATCAGTTTGTATCACACACATGTAATTATTTATTTATCCAAAGTGACAAAATATTAAATTAAAGCCAATATTTTTGCTATCATAATAGAAATATTGGTACATATTTTACAAATGTCTTGACATTTCTCATTGAAACTTAACATAAGTATGTCCCGTTCCCATTTATAAAAATATTTTTATCCTAAGAATAGGGAGTTTAAGCTGTAATTTAAAAATAAAATCAAACGTCACGGCCCCGTGACGTCCACAAGACAACTGCATACATGGCCTAGCAACTGCAACCGGCGGCATCCTATCGCTTACTGCTAGTGCATTAATAAATTTGAATATTTTAATTCTATTATTTTAGAATGACGCAGCCGTTCCGCCCCTGCGAAAGGCTTTTAGGCGCCGTCTGTCAGCGGGGGTGGAGGCAGCGACGGAGTGGGAGGAGGGAAGTGAGCAAGGCCAGGAGTGCCGCTAACTTGTACAAGAAGTGACCTCAGCTTCGGATACACTTACCTTACCTTTCGGCCGTTTTTGGAGCGCTCGTGCACTGCGCTTCGAAAAATCGTGGGAATTAATATGCACTCCAATTGCATCTTCTTCACTCAAATACGTTAAATTTATTAATATATTTTACATGGAAAAAAGATTTATACCATAGACTTTTATTTTAAAAAATGCCAGCAAAATTGTATTAGAAATGGAATAAATCAATAGATTAATCATTTCATTTATTCTATGTTATGATATATATTTTTCAAATACCATACTATGCTGTGAATACAAAGCTAATGTATAATTTATATCAACTGCGATGCAGTGTGTTGGTGATATAGTGGATTGTAAATATGAAATTGATATTACATTTTTAATAATGCCTTAAAAATTCCCGCAATCCGTACGAGAACCTTTGTGTTTATATAGGGGCATAATAATAGCCCTTCTCCAATTCATTGTAGTATAATCGTGGTTAAAAAGTTTATGAATCCAGAAGACAGCTAATGGTTCACTACTCTTAATGTACGTCTATTGTCAATACGTAAATGTTCCAAATGATAAATATAAATTAATAATACGAACATAACATATCGCAATAACGATAGATTTGAATATGTGAATGAGGGCTATGTTAATTACTATTATTTAATAAATACTACCAAAATAATTACATTAGATATAAACATAATAAAAAAATGTTGCTGTCTATTGTGATTCCCTTGCCTTTCACAACGCAGTTCCGCCTGCGGATGTCTGGTTCTAGCATTTCCAATATCATCCATCTAGTTCTCATTACTGGTAGGCGCTGCCGCTCATTACCAGAGATTTTAAATCTAAGTTACCTTCTCCTAGACGGTTTGCCTTTCAAGGCTGCTCTTCCAGGGCTGCTGGACCGTGGGAGGCATTTTATTTCTCTCCTACCTTCCGTATCTGGCGAACATTTCCCAATTCGTCACCAGAGGGCGTACTCTTATCCTAGAAGACTCAAGGGACAAAAAATCGACACAGCGCTTCCGTCTTCCCTGTGTTGCACCGCATCGGTGCTAGTTGACCTACCAATGCGCAATCTGTCTTCGTACAATCTGTGGAGGACAGACAGACAGGCACCATCTGGTGAATGACTCCGCAGGTACTGACGCAAAGATTTCGAGGGGTTGATCAGCTGGCCGCTAGGCGCATCTCTACGCTGCCCCCGCGCCAGGATAGATCTACCCTATTGCAACCGCCATGGTAGTATCTACCCTATTGTGCCCCCTTGGTTTACGGCAAACCGTTACATAGCGAGAAAACCGCTCAAACATTAAAAAATGCCAACCTGGATGGCAGATAGTAGAAATCTTTTTCTCATAAAATAGCTTTGATGGGTTGCACTTCACTGCATCTACCACTATTCCATCGGCGATCGTTGTACCGTTCTTAAGCAATATTTTTATAAATTATTTCATCTGTACCAATATTCCAATTTACCTCAGTATCCAACTTTGTTTAGATATCATTTAATTACCATATTTGCTCTGTTCCCATTTTCTTATCTCTGCACATTAAACACCGGAAGATTCTCACGGTCGTGGAATCTTTCCTTATACAATTCCACATTGGGGATCTTCAATCCACCAACGCGGCCCTCGTGGCCCAGCGGGCATGACACTGGCTTCTCACACCGAGGGTTCCGGGTTCCCTTCCCGTTGAGGTCACAATTAATCTATGTGATTTACTCAAGCCTAGATGTTTTGTGATGTGTTTCGCTTCTTTGATTGGCCTCTTGGCCTGTTGAAGAGTAAAATAGCCTGTAGCCTGTAAACGCGGTAAATTATCAATTCACTCACCAAAATGGTAACCCCGACGTGATTCATTCATGCTTCTCCGCCTGAGCCTCCATTTTTCTTCAGCCTGGGGCGATCCACCAGTCGCCTTCCCTCCAGAGTTGCCAAGATGATAAATCAGGCATTCGCAAGATCCAAGCCATTTTAATTTAAACCTTTTCATGTGTAGAAGTAGCGGCTTTAACTCGGGGGTCTCATTTATGTATTCATAGTCCCGTGGCATCTTACCACGTGTCATACCTCAAATGTCCTTAATAACCTTATCACACCCATTAATATCATATCCCTTGATTTATCATAGCCTAACTGCACCTTTCCACTGCTCCAGATCCCAGCATCAGACCCATGATTCACCATCTGATTGATGTCATCTACACGGCTGTCCTAGTAGTATTAAGAAATTTCACGGCATTGTACGTTAGTACTTTTAGCCCCAACTTAATAATATTGAAAGTGCAGTGAATATTGCGCTCCAAATTGGATATTTAGTTCAGAACTGCATTAGATCCGCTCTTGATGACGGAATCATTAGCGGAGCTCTAAACCGTGTAAATGCTTAATTATATATGTAGCCAGCAACTAATCATTACCTACTTAAATTATTCGTAGAGCCGACACCGAAATTAAATCCACTTCTTGAATTATTAGTAATTATTATACGTAGACGTTGTGTTCGTGCTCATGTTTTATTGCATTAAATAGCGTTTATGAAAGTAATAATCAACTATTAATATTACTTGCATTATAGCTGTTACATTTATTATCATTTTTAAAAGACGATAATATTTTAATTCCCTTCGATTACCAGACAACGAGTGAAATCGAAGAGCTAGAAATTCTTTACTTTTTGAGTTCATGATATCATATTTTACTACATTGTTATTTCTACGAGGTTTGTACCATAAGAGCATTTTTGTAATGCTTTGCATTATTTTTTTACAGTAAAAAGTGTACATTTGCATTTTATATTTTTTATTTAGATTGAGCAAGAATATCCCTTATAAAATGTGATTTTTTGTTATAATATGATATTGTGTCATGTTGATATGCAAAAGTACCTCTTTTAAAGCTCAGAATGCATATTTTGTAAATTACTCACCATTCAAAATATTTATTTTCTTTACCACCCTCTCCTCACTTAATGCGCCTAAACCACCTCAGCCTTTTTTAAATATTTCTTTCAGCAATATAGCAGATAGATCTACATTGGCTTCTAATTTATTGATTCTTTACTATGCATTTTTATGTTGTCATCAACGTCATTCTTTCTATTAAAATTCTCCAAACCAGTTTTTCAGCAGAGCTCAGCAGGCTCGCATTGCCCTGATGCTCCCGCAATCCATAGACGACCTGTTGCCTTTGTAAAAAATGCATAATTATAGCCCTTTTCCAAGCTGTTGGAGATGATTCTCCTTCAAATAGTGATTAAGGACCTGATAACACATCATTGTCATATCTCCCCCGTGCTATTCTCCATGTACCTACTTCAATTAATTATCTTAACGAACTAAAAAACTACCACACCGTTTCCGCAGGAGTAGGTAGTAGGTAGACAGGATAAAACGCCAAGCTTTTCTGCTTTGGCACACCATTTTTGCCCCGTCCACTTCATGCATCTTCTCATGCATGCTCTTCCTTTATTAAATATTTAAACATAGTCATCCACCTTTTTTGGTTTATCTGATCATGCCGGGTCTGTCTCGAACTCCCTCATATACATTCTTTCAATATACCCAGATTACGTCAGCGATAATTTCTTTATTCTACTATGCTACAGCCAGCATTACATTTACTTCTATTTAATTCATTCCTCACTCTATCCAGCAGAAATTTTCTTCTGGGATATTCTGCCGTGTATAGCTAACCTCTCCGGCCGACCTTTCGGATCCCATTTCAGAATCCGTCAACATGGCTGATGTGCAACACAACGTGATGTAACCCAATACATAAGCCCTGATGGTGGACCAGGCAATTGGATCCGAAACGTCGGTCAGATATACACGGCAGAAAACTACAAGCAGTAGAATATTATATTACCTCTAATAAAGTTAGAGTATATCCGCGTGAGGGGCCCGCTTTATATTACACCATCACACAAATTTGTTTCCTAATGCTCGCGCTCGGACTCACTTCAATTCGTCTTAACAATGCTGTACAAAACGCAGAGTTAAAATACATTAACTAAACATTAATCTTAATGGATTCGGAACACAATAATAAAATAATGCCACTCCAACTGCCTAAAGTAGACTGTCTCTTATAAGTATAGGATAGTTCAAAGACACATAATTAAATAAATAGTTTTTAACTGTTAAAAGCATGACTTATGTTTGTTTTGAACAATTTGTGTGTTCCTGTCATTTAATTAAAATTATTTATTTATGAATAAAAATCGGGTTTTTTCTAGTCTCTTTTCCAAAACTTGTCTACAATATTTTACAGGTAGATTCGTGCCCAAATTATGATTGAAAAATGTCTGTACGTAAATGTACTACTCAATAGTTATAGACATAAGCGCCTTCTAATTTTGCATTTTTTTTTCAATAATTCTGACTTGTCTTTATCTAGTTACATTAATGTGTAATTTTTATCGATTATCAACAAATGATTAGCTTTAATATTAGGTCCTTACATATGAAATTGACGTTTAGTATGGGAGGAACATAAAGTCGATTTTTTTTTATTATAATATATTTATTTAATCAAAGTATGTACCATTGCTATCTATGCACTTTTGCCATCTCATAGGTAGTTCATCGATCCCTTTACTAAAAAAACCATTCGGAAGGGAATCAATAAAATCTTTGAAGGCGGTTTGGACTGCCCCATCGGAGTTGAATTTTTTCCTTTGCAAGAAGTTATCCAAATTTCGAAAAAAATGGTAATCTGTTGGGGCAAGGTCCGGAGAGTACGGTGGATGTCTTAGACATTCCAATTGAAGCTCCTCTAATTTGGTAGCCGTCTGTTGTGCAGTGTGTGGTCTAGCGTTGTCATGAAGCAGCAGTGGCCTAGAGCGATTAACCAGCCTCGGTTGTTTAGCAGCTAGCTTTTCCATCATGGTTTGCAGTTGCTGACAATAGACATCTGCCGTAATCGTCTGGCCAGATTTAAGAAAGCTGTAGTGAACGACACCAGCACTAGTCCACCAAACGCTCACAAGTAACTCGCGTTTGTTGATTTGCTTCACTCAATTCGTGAGGTACCCACCTTTCAAGCTTTTTCACCTTACCAATTTGCTTCAAGTGGATTAAAACAGTTTTATCACTAACACCGCAGCCTGTAGCTAACTCGGATGTGGTTTGCGATGGATTCCGCTTCCACAATAGCCTTCAATTCTTCATTATCAACTTTGGTCTCCGGCCGTCCACGGGGCTTGTTCTGCAGGTCGAAATTTCCAGAACGAAAACGTTGGAACCAAAAACGCACTGTGTTTTCTTTTGCGGCACCGTCGCCATACACATCATTAATCCTTCGAGCCGTTTCTGCAGCACTGGTGCCACGGTGGAACTCGTACTCGTAAATAACGCGATATTTCAAGTTTTTCATTTTGTAAACTGAGTCTCGCAAAGAAAAAAACAATTGAGGAAAAAACAAATGAATTATAATTTTCAAGACACAAATACATGAGTAAATAGCTGTAAAAATTTGGATTTGGAATTCCTAACCAAAGAGAAGATATTTGAGATCAAATTTGCCAGTACGGTAAAACGTCAATTTCATATGTAAGGACCTAATACATCTTAAAGCTTGGATGTTGGTCTTCGTTTGAGTTTTATAATGCCGAAAAATTAGTCAAAGTTTGCTTTGTGTTGTACAATTATATATTATTAGGTTGGTGCTATTTATCCGCTTTTTCTTAAGTTATATTGTAACACAACAAAAAAACAAAAACAAATTCAAAACATGTTTCGAATCCCGGTAGCAGTTAAAATATTGATTAATAAAAATTTATTTAAAATTCGCAGAACTTCGTTCTGAAATTGCAACATCACAATAATACAGTACCGACCTCTCGGAAAACGGGTTGGTACCATCTGAGAGCCAAATCTATCAACGCGCGCTCATTGGTCAAATGAAATAGCGCGCGCTTTCCCGGCTTCTAGTTTCCTGTACGCATTTCCGTCCGTTTTCACGAAATCACTCCCACAGATTGCAGGAAAGCGAGAGGAAAGATTACAGTATTACAAAAAATTGATATTTTCGGATTATCCTGTCGCATATTCTAGTTCCCATATTGAACGCAAGTTACATAAATATTATTTATATCCGACGAAATGAAAGCATTTGCCGAGGGCCGAAATACGGCGATATCATTATATTTATTATTATTGTGTGTGGTACGCTTCTTGCTCAATACCCGCATAACAACTGTACGGTCGGTAATGCAGCGTGCATTTTATTGTACTACACCCGAGTTCATTAAGATTGGATCGTAATTTTTATGGTAGCTTATTAAAAAATATAGGTATATAGTTTTTACAAACGTATCCTCGAGAATGTGTAGACTGTATAGTAGGTACTGCTGTCCAATTATTATATGTTTATGAGTTGGCAGGGTCACGCTCATGAAAGTAGACTCAATATAATACTAGACAACTTTACTAAATGAATTCTGTGGCACTGAGTACTCGAAGGGTTCACGACAGCATTGTGGTCCATTCTTCTGATCTGCTTCTATATTGCAAGTTGATTTCTTCAATTTTTCGCGATCCTGGGCCGTTTTTAGGGCGTCGAATATCGAGGCTTCGAACTTCGTCTGTCTAACTTATTGGAGATTCACCTCTCATCACCAATTTCTCCGGGCGGTCTTCAGTGGAAAAGAAGGATAGAAACACCCATTCATCTCGAAGTCCAAGGTATTCGAAGCATCCTCCAATACCTCGACGTCTGTTAAAGCAGAAAGCTTGTTATATCTCACAGAGACGATAGGTACAGAAGTCTTTTTGGGTGTACATAGGACTTACGACCTATCGTACGGTTGGCTTAAGTGATCACTTTACACATATGCAACGTTAGCATTTCCACCATGATAGAATACAATGTCTACTACAGTAAACATCTTGAAATTCTGCGGCGTAGTAGGGGGAAGTTTGTGCACCTACCTTTCCACCAACGAGATCCAAATTTCGTCTTCTGCGCATTCCCCCACTATGCCAAAGAATTTCAAGAAGTTTGCCGGCAACTGTAATTTTTGGAAGTTGTATATATATTTGAATCATACACCACGTTTCACATGTGAGTTGCAAGGATCCTCAACGCGGCCGGCTACAAAGCTTTTTCATTCCCCTTGAATGACCACAGATGTCGCTAATGAAACATCTATATTTTGATTTGAAGTTTTTTTTAGCAATATACTTTATCTGTCTAATGGAATTCATCCGAATTACTACCATTACACCAGGATACGCCAGAAATATTATTTCATTTTTTATTAAACTCCTTTTTTACCAGTATTTTCATTCAGAATATTTTGAGTATGTCCAAATTTTTCAGAACAGAACTGGATTCTTTGTCACAGGGACATCAATAATCAATCAATATAATATATTATAGATGTCTCACAGAGACGAAACTGTATTTTTAACGTAAGTCCTATGTACACCCAAAAAGACTTCTATACCTACTCTCCCTAAAAAAATACAGTTTCGTCTCTGTGAGACATCTATAATATATTATATTGATTGATTATTGATATCCCTGTGACGAAGAATCCAGTTCTGTTCTGAAAAATTTTGACATACTCATAATATTTATTAAAAAATTTACAAATTTGTTAGTTGACCTGTTTTTTATTCTTATAGTGCCATCTTCTATCGGAGGTCGGTGATCGTATTGGCGATCGTGAACAACTCAATCGAGTTACGTTGGTACCAGTCCTTTAAGTTACGCAGCGATGAGATACGCCATCCTTCTACGCTTCTTTTTCCACTTATTTTCACCTGCTCATATACTCATGCCTTCTCATCTTCACGGTCAGACCTCCCTACATGTAAAAAAATTTGGAATTTATTTAATTACGTATAATTGAATGTTTAATTTCACAAAAAAATTAAATACGCATTATTGCTTTTGTATTTACCGCAGTTTTGAGACTCAAGTTATACATATGAAATATTAATTTATGTAATCAATTTTTATAAATCAATTAGAAAAGGCATACAGAAAAAATCACAATAACTAAAAAATAATTATAAAAAAGTGGATTGCTTTAAAAATGGAATAAAAATATTGATCAATTAAAAAGAGACTACATATAAAGTCGAAAAATTTTCGTTAACTTACCAGACTGTCATGGCGAAATTGGATAACGCGCCAATCCCGGATAGAAATGGAGGTCCGTGGTTCGAGTCCCGGTGACAGTTAAAATATTTTTTCGTTTATTTGATTTTTTCTGTATGTCTTTTCTAATTGATTAATAAAAATTGTTTAATAATTCACAGAACTTTGTTCTGAAATTGCAACTTCACAATAAGAATGTGTTTCCTTCAATATTAATTTATGTCGTTGAATTGGTGTGGTGTTGTTTCAACATCCATAGACCATTCTATTCGTTAAAATTTGTTATATAAAGTAACAACAAAAATAAACTTGTTAATTTAATTTTTAGCAAATCTTAAATTCATTTTCACGTACATATATGTCAACTATTCATGAGTTGTATGACTATTTTTAGTTTAGGTAGACGAATGAAAGCAGAAATGATATCACCATAATCCGTAATTTTCCATAATTAACTATCGCTGTTTTATTCCCTTTTAATTTGAATTTCATTAGCATCAACTACAAATGTTCATATTTAAATAATTAAATCATTTTGATTAGTCGCTTACACTCAATAATACAGTATTATAAAATATTATACAATCTATATTTTTAACATCATAAATTTTTCGAGTTTACATTGCAGAAATTATTATTCGTGACGAAACGAGGCGAGGTCCATTCACTGTTCCTCCTTCAAAACTCAACACAATTTCTTTATTTATTTATATAAAAAATACAGTAAATAATGTTATCAAAAAATACAAAGTATATAACATTTAAAACAGAATCAAGGCAAGGGTGGATTGGGTGGGAAGGAAGGAGAGTGAGAGACGGTTAGAAAGCAGTGGCGTGCAGCGCATACAAGCAAAAAAGCTGTGCATTAGTAAATATTCTGGGAAACAAAATTGAATAATCCTTATCTTAAGAAAAATTTTATTTAAAATTCTAGCCATAATTCGTCCTACGGCTAGATGTTTTATTTCCGACTTTTCTGTACCTAACTCCATGTCAATTCTTCATTTATTTCGACCAACATTTCGTTCCATAGATATAGTCAAATCGAGAAAAAAACCGTGTATTTTTAAGGCTGCGAGTTTTGTGTAATAGACAAGTAAATTTAGCGTGCTTCTTCGAATGGTCCTATGCCAGGTGAGAACTACGCGCACGTAATTGGACGTAATAATGCCATCTGTCATCTGTCATATCATAACATATCATAATGATATCATAAAATGTTTGATTTATTTTTGTGAAAAGAAACGTATATCTGAAATTAATATTGTTCCCGATTTAATTATATATAAATCGTCTTCGAAATATATTGAAATTTTTTGCCGTATTTGCTATACCTATATAAAATATTTACTTATTTAGGAAATATTGTTTACAATACTTCTTTTATAGTGCAGTTATTTTTGTGGATTGAAGCTACTCAAAATAGTTCATTATATCGACGGCTCCTACGTATAATATCGTAACCCACAACGCGACGATTTTGAGTTTGTTGTGTATTTCATATGTTTTTAATTATATATTTAATTCCTAGAACGAAAAAAATTTTTTTTTATAATAATAAAACGTTATTTATTGCAAAATATTTATTTTTCTTTCTTGGAATTAAAGATATAATTAAATACACATGTGTATACACTAAGAACTCAAAATCGTCGAATTGTGGGTTACGATATTATACGTAGGAGCCGTCGATATATAGTTAAAAAAATTAAAAATGTATATACCGTTATAGGTATATGCCTATATATATAAATATATATTTTTGATATACTTAGGTATATAGTCGGTCACAGCATAACCTAAGTTTATACCCACTGCCCGCCACTGGTAGAAAGGATATCAGGATTCTCTCCCCATAGGACAAAACAGAAAACGGGATAGTTCAGTCCAGACGTCCACCGGTCC